>PITA01034625.1:0-11390 GCA_004023965.1 Spilogale gracilis | reverse complement strand
TCATTTGAACCAAGGACCACATCTTGATTATGTCATACAAACTCCTGGTCCCAGACATCTGTCACATTCAAATGCCATTGGTCACAGGAAAGAGGCATGAAATGGGGGCACAGGGTAAATCTGCCCCCTTCAAAGATGCCATTCCTCCTGATGGTGGAGTCCCTGCCTTATCTTTATACACAAAACAAGCAGCTCATTCTCCAGGTGTCACTATCCGTATTTACAATTATTTCTTTCTCTCCACTTGGGTCTCTAAAGGTTTATTTTCAAAAACAAGCAAGGGGCGCCCTGGTGGCTTAGTTGGTTAAGCAACTGCCTTCTGCTCAGGTCATGATCCCGGAGGCCCAGGATCGAGTCCCCCATCAGGCTCCCTGCTCAGTGGGAAGCCTGCTTCTCCCTCTCTCACTCCCCCTGCTTGTGTTCCCTCTCTGGCTGTGTTTCTCTCTGTCAAATAAATAAAATCTTTAAAAAAAAATAGTGAAATCTTGGGGCGCCTAGGTAGCTCAGTCATTAAGCATCTGCCTTCGGCTCAGGTCATGATCCCAGGGTCCTGGGTTCAAGTCCCGCATCGGGCTCCCTGCTCAGCGGGAAGCCTGCTTCTCCCTCTCCCACTCCTGCTCATGTTCCTGCTCTCAGTGTCTCTTCCTCTCTCTCTCAAATAAATAAATAAAGTCTTAAAAATCTTAAAAAAAAAGATAGTGAAATCTTGCCATTTGCAATGACCTGGATGGAGCTAGAGAAGTAAGTCAGTTAGAGAAAGACAAAAGCATATCATTTCACTCATATACGGAATTTAAGAAACAAAACAGATGAACATGGGATGGGAAGCAAAAGAGAGAAACAAACAATAAGAGACTCTTAACTATAGAAAAGAAACTGAGGGTTGATAGAGGGAGGTGGGTGAGGGAGGGGCTAGATGACGGGGGGGGGAGGATGAAGGGGGCACCTGCTGGGATGAGCACTGGGTGTTGTGGGTAAGTGATAGATCACTGAATTCTACTTCTGCAACCGATACTGCACTATATGTTCGCTAGGTAGAATTTAAATAAAAAATTTGGAAGAAAAAGTAAAATAAAATACTATCGTGTCTGTCAAAAAATAAATGTGAATGGCTTCCCTACAGTCAGTAATAGTAGACTTTACCCTTGCAAGTTTGTTAAAAGGGTAGGTATCGTGTTAAGTGTTCTTTAAATAACAAAGTGAAACAGAAATGGCCTGAACACAACAAAGAAAAAAGAAAAATTGTCAAAATGGATTAGAATCCGTGACCCAAATCGTGTGAGACTGATGATTCACAGACCTGTACCCTGGAAGCAAACAGTACATTATGTGTTAATAAAAAAATTAGAAAAAAATTTAGATCCGTGAGCCAATAATAGGCTGTCTCTAACGAGCTTCAAATACGATAGAGGAGGGTTAAAAATCAAAGGGTAGAAACTGGTACCTAAATACTAGTCAAGGAATCTGGGGGCCCTGGATTAATATTGTAGTAGAGTCCAGAGCAAGGAAACTACCTGGGATATACAAAATTGTTGGGCTTTAACCCATGTTTCACCCCTCATACAAATGGTGAACTGTGAATCACAGAACTCAATACATGCTGTGAAACCATGACTCCTTTGGAAGAAAATCTTTGCGACCACAGATTAGGCAGAATGCTAGGTATGATGCCAAACACACAATAAGAGAAAAAAAAAAAACCATAGAGGGACTTCATCAAATTAAGAGAACCTTTCCTTCAAGACTCAGCTAAGCAGAAAACATTCGTAAATTGTATGCCCTACAAACGATGGTGGTCATACTCTAGAAAGAACTCTCACTAGTCAACGATAAGAAACAAACAACCCGTACAAAAAATAAACAAAATATTTCAACAGACCCTTCACCAAAGAAGATACAGAGATCAGAGACAAGCACGATGTTAGCTACAGAGAATTGCCAATAAAAACCACAGGGAGATACCCCAGAGAGCGGGAAGTGGGGATCCAAACGGATGTTCGCGAACCGAAGTTCCCATCGGACTTTTTCACAATAGCCAAGAGACGCGAGTAACTCAGTTGCTGGCGAACAGATAGATCACAAAATGCGGTCTATACATACCACGGAATATTATTCAGCCATAAAGAGGTATGACGTCCCGACATGACGTCCTGACACCTGGTTCCACGTGGATGAACCTTGAAGACATCACAGAAATAAAGCCAGACACTAAAGGAGAAATGCCGTGAGATTCCAATTTATGTGAAGTCTCTCGAATGGCAAATTTATAGAGATGGAAGTAGGAGCAAGGTTACCAGGGGCTGGGGTGCGGGCGGGGTGGGAGTAGCAAGTTTCTGTTTCACTGGTGACGTTCAAGATGATGCTGGAGTCCCGGAGAAGGACAGTACTCAGGGCTGCACCATGTGGTGACTGTATTTAATGCTACGCTCAATTATATGCTTTTTATTTTTTTTATTTTTTAAAAGATTTTATTTATTTATTTGACAGAGAGAAACACAGCGAGAGAGGGAACACAAGCAGAGGGACTGAGAGAGGGAGAAGCAGGCCCCCCACCGAGCAGGAAGCCCGATGTGGGGCTCGATCCTGGATCTCCAGGATCACGACCTGAGCCGGAAGCAGTCGCCCAACCAACTCAGCCACCCAGGCGCCCCCAATTATATGCTTTTTAAAAAATACTTTATTTATTTATTGAGAGAGAGATAGAGAGGAAGAGAATCATGAGAGGGAAGAAGGTCAGAGGGAGAAGCAGACTCCCTGCGGAGCTGGGAGCCCGATGCGGGACTCGATCCTGGGACTCCAGGATCATGATCTGAGCTGAAGACAGTGGCTTAACAGAGCCACCCAGGCACCCCTATATGCTTAACAAAATGGCCAAGATGGTCAATTTTAGGTGATGTGTGTTTTCCCCACAATAAAAAAGCGTGTTGGCAAACCTACAGTGAGAAACCACTACAGATCTACTAGAAGGGATCGGGGAGGAGGGGAGGCCCTTAGAAAAACCACCCTAGTCGAAAATCAGTTTTGCCAAAAGATTCAGCAATCCCTCAAGAGAAATGAAAGTTTGTGTTCACACAAAAACGTCTACATAAATAGGATAGCAGCTCTGTCCACCATCACTTCAACCTGGAAGTGACCCACATGTCCTTGGGCAAGGAAAGGGTTAAAGGTGGTCTGCCTGTGCAAGGAGTCGGTCACCCCTCAGCAGTCAAAAAGGACAGACTTGACACATAATCACCTGGGTGACCCTCAGAGGCCTGATGCTGCCCAAAGGAAGCCACTCTCAAAGGTCACCCACTGTGTAATTCCACTTCTAGGCCATTCTGGAAAAGACAAAGCCGTAGGGACCTGGAACACAGTAACAGGCAGGGAAGGGGGAGGATCTGACTGCCAAGGGGGAGCAGGAGGGAATCTGGGAGTTTGGAAGTCGGTAGTTCCGAAGCTGCTGCTGGTGACCCCGGTCTATGCGTGTGGACGACGTGCACAACTGTGTAGAGCTCCCCCCACTTCAATTTTATGACATACTTCAAAAGGAACAAGAGAAAAGACAGATTTGTGAACAACTCTACCTTCTGAGTGCTTACTGGGCTCGAGGCCCTGCATTGAGGGTCTCACGTTATTGGTATGAGCGTCCTTAAAACACTGGACCAGTTGGTCTGACTGTTCCCATTTTACAGACGAGAAAGCTGAGATGTACGGAGGCGACTGTGTGTGTCTCAGGCTTTTAGCCACTGCACGGCTCACAGCCTCATGAAAATCAACCACCATGCTCACACTGTGGTAGCTAGTGTTCAGGGTTGGATGTGGGCAGCAGGACTCACTGGGAAGATGTCCGTGGCCTCACCAGTGGCAGGTGTGGGCTCTGACACCCAACAGACTGTCCCCGGGCCGAACCAGAAATGCAGGAGGAACAGGGACGGGTATCTAGGACAGGCCAGCCCTCTGGACTTTGGCCCATCACAGCTGCTCCCCCGCCGGGCTCCTGCAGGCCCTCCCCACCCCCAGG
This sequence comes from Spilogale gracilis, assembly GCA_004023965.1. NCBI lineage: Eukaryota > Metazoa > Chordata > Mammalia > Carnivora > Mephitidae > Spilogale > Spilogale gracilis. Next base: position 7,387 of record PITA01034625.1, on the reverse strand, counting down.
GCATAGAAGAGGGGAGTACGGACCAAAAGGGGCCTCCCACAGACTTGCCATTGGGCAGCCGATCTGGGAGCGCTGGAGAGGTGGAGGCTGAATGGGGTGGCAAGGGAGAGCCAGGCTGGCTAGCATTAGAAGGAGCAGAAGCTAGGGGTGCAGGGGAGATCCCAGGCCTGGCTGAGATCTCAGCCAATGGGTGAGACAGCAGGATGGACGCTCCCAGTGCCCCAGTCACATCAAGACTAGACACGGGACCCTCCAGGGGGCCAGTCAGAATTGCAGCCCAGAGGCTCATGGGATTCTACTGTGTCCTGATGTCTGAGATGTCCTTCATCCGGTGAGGAGCTTCCCGAGGGCCTCCAGTGGCTGCGTCCGTCCCGGCCTCCTGCTGCCGAGCTGTCTCCAGGCTCCTGGGTGCAGGCATGCCTGAGTACTACCCGCCTCCCTGGTGGGCCCCTGAAGATCACGCTGTCCCGTGCGTCATTCCACTCATCTCCAGGCGCAGCCTCCTGTTCCTCCATGCTGGAGGCCCGTTCTAGAACCTGGTGCTTGGGTGTGACTCCCCCAGGCAGAGAGCTCCTCGGGGGTGGGGACCACGCGGGGATAGCTTCACATCCACAGCTCCCGGCAGCCCTAGGTACAGAGGTCCTGTCGGGGGTGCTGGTGGGGGAGCGAGGGCCGGGCAACGGGCTTTGTAATGGCTTAGCGGAAACCCAGCGTTCGTCTCCCATCATGGACATGAACAAGACCCAGACTTTTTTCTCTAGTCACAAAAGCTGGACACGGTTGGACAGATATTGGTGACTTACATGCAAAGTTGGAAGAGGCTCCCCAAAGTCCCTCCCCCTGGGCTTCCCAGGACGGTGGACGCGCCCCCTGGGGCCTCTGGTCCTTACTTTCTCCCTTTCTCCGCACAGAGTGGTTTCACAGAAGCCTCCGTCACTTGCCTCTTCGCTCTTCAAATGTCATGCCACCCCTCCACGGCACGACCTCCCCAGCCACCTCATCCGTTTGGTGGATGTGGAATGTTCCAGCATCAGAGGGAGCATGGCCGACGTGCCTCTTGCCCCAGGGACAGATCTTTACGGTGTCTGCAGTGACTTCACCGTTATAAATGATGTCGTGAACACACTCCACAGCCGTTTCTGAGGGAAGGATCCCCGGGAGGAATGGCCACGGGGGCTATGTGTAGGAAATGGGCTCTGAGGTCAGTCTCTCCGTTTCAGGGACCACTGTTTCTATTCTTTACATGCCCTCCTGCAGCCTGTAGTTCCTCCCTTGTGGGTCCCCGCCAGTTTTAAGAAGAGACCCCGCAATGGGTAGGGAATGTAAGTCTGGGCCTGGAACTATGCAGAACCGTCCACACCCCGCCTCCTCTGGCCCAGACAACCCCACAGCCCAATGTCAGGCCTGCCCCTCACTTCACAAAGGAGAAGCAGGAAGGGCAGCAGGCGCCCCAGCTGTCTGTGGCCTGTGAGCTCTGGGCTCTGATGATGGGGCCAGGCCTCCCATGCCGCCCCCCAAGGTGGGCCTCCCACAGGAAGACAGCTGCGTTAGGCCAGGCCTCCCGGCCGCCTGGGAGAAGCCTGGTCTTCGTTCCCTGCAAACACTCAGCCCTTAGCTTGGAGAGGTGGGGGTGTCTATTTAAAGACCCTGGAGAGAAGGGGAGGGCAGAAAGAAGGGCCCCCACTGAGGCTCCTTGGGCGAGCCAGGGACTGATGGAGCCCGCGGCAGCTGGCAGGGCGAGCAGCTGGGCACAGCCCTTGGACTTTGGCCCCTGGTGTTTCCTGGTGTCAGCTTTTCTATTTCAGGCTGCTGGCTTCTCCATTAGGGGATTTGCAGCCAGCATGGGAACCCAGAAAGGCCAGCGCTAGGGCCCTGGCTCCTGGGCGCCCTTCCTCACCCTCTGGACTTCCAAGCCCAGGTGGGGGCCATTCCGCAATGTGACCCAGTCGGGGTCCTTGATCTTCTCCTACAGAAACAACGGTCACAAGTCCTAATGCCCCTGAGACAGCCCGAACGGGCCACCAGGGCTCTCTGCAGCCGGACGGACGAAGGGACTGGAAAGTGCTGGCTGGGGTGAGGGGCTGTAGGTGTCAGCGGAGAGGAGCTCCAACAGGAAAGCTGCCAGGACTCCGGGCACTGGGGGGAAGCAGAAGCCTCGCAGGGAACAGGCCCTGTGGGTCTGGTGCAGGGGGCGCGAGGGGTGCAGGGATGGACTCTGGGGCCAGAAGAGCAGGGTCAAACCCCAGCTCCGTCTTCTCCTTGCAGGGTGGCCGGCAGCAAGGCAGGAGGCCCTCGGAACCTTCATTTTCCTCCCCTGTAAAAATCAAAAAAGAGCTTATGAACACGTTCCAGAATTCACAAGACCGTATTTGAAGCCCTCGGGTGAGGGTAGGGCACACAGTAGGGGCTCGGGAAGAAGAGCCGCGGGGGGTGGGGGTGAGGGGTTACAGGCGGGGCAAGGGACGGACGGGACAGGGCCACGCAGATGGGATGCTCGCAGCCACACAGCCATTCCGGAGCAAGGACCCGGTAAACCACTGGTGCCTAATGCCACCCCATCCCCACCCCCACCCCAGCCTCCGAAAACAGCCCACGTTTCAGACCTCTGATTTCCATCAGGCCTGTCGCAGGAGCTGTCTCCTCCCCTCCCGCTGGTCACTGGTCCGACCCCCTCTAACCAGGGGGAGTAGCCGAGGTGGGGAGGGGATTTGCAGACCGGAACAGGTGGGGTCTGGCTTGGGAAGTCTGAGCCGCATTCCAGGGATTCCTGCTAGGCCACCCGCCCCGGCCTGGCCTGGGGGCCCCACGGGGACCTCTGCACCCAGCACCACGTGGAGGGGGCCCTCCTGGGAGACCAGGCCCCAAGTGGTGTGCAAGCTGAGGGCCGACAGCCTGAGTTATGGGGACTTTGAAGCAACGGTAGGTTAGACTTAAATCCAACAGGAAGTGAAAGTGAACATTCCAGGATTCATTCCTTCAGAGGGTCTTTATTGGGTGCCTACTGTGTGCCCCTCCCAGCAGGCACCGTGGCCCTCACGGGTTGTCCCTGCTCCCGTGAGCCCATAGTGAGGGTCGTAGACCCCGACAGGGGCCCAGGACCACGGTGCAGAGAGGGACAGAATATGGAGGCAGCCTCGGGCTGAGCCTGGTGGCCTTGAGGAAGGGGACCGTGCCAGGGGCTGTCCTGGCTTCCCTGCGACTGGGGGCCTGCTGAGAATGGGGGCTTTTATTTCTAAAATGGGACAATCAGGCAAACTGGGCTCTCTGTCCCCCCTGGGGGGGAGGCACCAGGAGGGGAGGTGATGCAGGATAATGAGGCTGAGCGACATGTGGGAGGGAGGTGCACGCTGGGCAGAGGCTGAAGAAGGAGGGAATCTGACATCAGGACCCAGTCTAACCTGCTCTCTCTCTACCTGGGAAACAGACTGGGGAGGGAGAGCATGGTAGCACAGCCCGGATGAGAAATGGTTTTCTGGTTGCGGGGCTTGGGAGTGGCCACTTTGATTCAGGGTAGCTGAAGACCCACTGGGACCCAGGGGATGCTGGGCGAAACACCCGTCCTGATGGACCACAGGCAGGGGCAGGGGAAGGGAGAGCAGAGCCCAAGGAGGGGAAATGGAGACCTAACTCTCCCAACCGGGCTACTCTGGCAGAGTTACCGGGGGGAAGAGGGGTGAACACAAACCCCACTGACCTGGGTTGGAGGGAGCCATGGGGTCTCTGGGTAGGGTCGGCAGCACCTGGAATGGTGGCCCAGCAGAAATGGGCCGTCTAGTCTGGTAAGCTGGTGAACAGCTCTTGAAAGCCCAGGGTCCAGGGCGTCCCCTTGTCCCTCACTTTCCAGAACCCTCTCTCATCAACTGCCATCAGAACCCAAAGCTCTGGGCTTGGCCATTAAGGGACTGGTGCTTCCATCCCCCCCACACCAGGAAGCACACAGGGTTCCTACCGCCTCCTGACCAAGCCCTCCTGGGTTTGGCAGACTCAGTTCCCTCACTGGGAAAAAGAATAAAGGCACCCCCTTAACACGCTTGTTGTGAGGGTGTAGGAGCTAACACACGGAACCAGCTGGGCAGAGAATGGAGCCTGCAGCTGTGACTCGTCCTCGTCCTCTCAGAGCCACCTGCCATGAGTGGTGTGGCCTGCCTGGTGGAGGGGCCTGGGAGAGTGGGGAAGGTGCCCAGACAGGTCCAAACTCTGCTTGATGAGACAGCCTTGAGAAAGGTTGTCTTTTTATTTTACTTATTTATTTGAGGGGGAGAAGGTCAGAGGGAGAAGCAGACTCCCCACGGAGCCGGGAGCCTGATGTGGGACTCGATCCCCAGACTCTAGGATCATGACCGGAGCTGAAGGCAGTGGCCTAACCAACTGAGCCACCCAGGCGCCCTGAGAAACGTTGTCTTTATAAGAACTGTTCATGGAAACAGGTTCATTTCCCAATTAGCTCCTGTTAGCTAAAGAAAGCACAGTTAATGTTCTGGAAAAAAAACAAATCTCCAAAACGTTCTCCCCTTCTCTGTAGCTTTTATCCTCTCTTCCATTTCTACCTGTGATTTTTCTGAGCTTGAACACATCTCAGAAGGGATATAAAAGGATTTAAAACTTTGCCAATAAAGCAAATCACCTGCTTTTGCTAAATTGCTTTACCTGCTATGTTATTTAGTTGTATTTCCGTTAGAACGGCAAGGATGGGTTTTAAGAGCACTTAAGATGATTTCCTCACTTTCATGCAAAGGTTCTCTCTCCTGGGGGGAGGGAAGCAAAACCAATTTACTTAGGAACCAGATTTGAGTTCTGAGTTCTGGGTTATGGGATCTTATCCAGCTCTGCCTGGAGCGTTGGGGGTACTTTTAATTTGGGGCTGTGATCCGGAGTGCAGAGATTAGGGTTGTTGCTAGGCTAGAGTGGGGAGTCTGGTAAGCTCCGCCAGCAGACACCGGGTTTGGACATGAGAGCAAAGGAAGCTGGTTGAGTGTTAGACCGCGGATGAGAGATCACAGCATTGGGGGTTTTAGTTCTGACTGAGCTTCAAAAAGGTTTGGAAAAGGCCCTTTGGAAGACAAAACCCGGAGCAAGGAAGGAGAGAAATGGGTGGCTGAGACAGCCAAAGGTGACTGGAGTGTCCACGGTGGGCTCAGATTCTGATCTAGGTGGGCAGGTGGAGGGAGATTCCCTTCTTCATCCCACGCTGGTTTTGTTAACTTCGGTAACAAAGGTGGCCCAAGGTGACAAGGCTCCAGACACAGAGAGAGATCAGAGATCCACACGGAGCTGTGCCAGGGCCAGAGACTTGGGGCACCCAGCTCCTCCTGGGTGTGTCTGTGAGAACCACACACCTTGTTCCGGAGGCACTTCAAATGCTGTCCTTTTGTTGGCACGGGTTCCTGGGACATTTTCGGTGTTTCCATCTCTAATTGGGAAACGAGACTGCGGGTTATGCTGCTTGGGTTGAGGCCACGGAGCTGGGGAGACCAAGACCACTTCCCAGACTGGGAGACCCACAGGGCAGCCGCCGCGGGGCAGCGGACGGGGCCGCACGAACTGCAGCTGCTCCCGTCGGGGGCCCCCTTTCCCCACCTGTAACGGGCCGTGGCGCACCGTCCGGGGCTCCGCCTGGCCGGCCGCAGAGCGCCCGCTCGCGGTCACTGCAAGCACAGCCTGTCCCTGACCCGGGCTGTCCGCGGGCGGACGGCTGGGGGCTCGGGGTCCCCGCTTCCGGGAGGGCGGCGGGACGGGTCGCTCTCGGCCGAGGTGCCAGGCTTGCACGGGGAGGGCGCGCGGGGGCTGCGAGCGCCACGGGGCAGGGGAGGCGAGGTCCCGGAGTGAGGGTCCCACAGGGAACGCCAGGGACCTGCAGCCCCTCGATTCCCAGGGGCGAGCCCTGCTGCTTCCTGGGGGCGCCGCTGCAGGCCGAGTTCAGGAGGTGAACTTCCGAGGGGCGCCCTGGCACTTTCCTGGAGGTATCATCATACTTCCGTTTTCAGAAAGTGCACGAAAGAAGGACCTACACTCGCCAACTTTGAGGTTACCGCCTTGCAGAGGAAAGCGCGCTCCGCAAGCCGGCCCTTTAAGGCGCTGGGCCTGCCCGAGGCATTGTGCCCCTCGCCGCGCCCCGTAGTGCCCCTCCGAGAGGCCGGCTTTGTGCGCTCGCCCCGCCCCGCCGCCGCCCCGCCCCTCGCGCACGCGCACGCGCACTGCGGCGGCCCCCCGCCTCCCGCCCCCCCGCGCCGCCTCGTCCAGCTCGGCCCGGCTCCCGCCCAGGCGGCGGCGACGCGACGCCCCGAGCGCCCGCCCCGCCGCCGCGGCCGGCAGGTAAGCGGGGCCGCCCTCCCGGGGACCGCACCCGGGGTGCGGGCGGGGGCCGACGCCGGCTGCCCCTCCGGGCCGCCCCGCCGCCGCACGTGTTTCGCGGGCCAGGCCCAGGTCCCGGCCCAGCCCTGCTAGGGCCCTCCCCGTGCAGGCGCCCCGCGCCCCCACCGCCTCCCTTCCGGGTGCCGGCTCTGCGCCCCTCGTCCGGCGGCGGCCCCTCCCCGTCCTCGGGTCCCGGCCCCGCTCCCAGACGTCCCCTTACGGCCGTCCCGCGGGTCCGGGGGATCCCCCCAGCGCCCACCCGTGCGGCCCCTCCCCAGCTTCCCCTCCCCCAGCGGCTAGGTGACAAGCCCCCAGCCTGGGGACTGTGGCTTATTCCAGCAGCCAGCGCGCATTTCCCGTTGCTCTCCGCTGCTCCTCCAAAGAGAGACCCCAGACCCACCGACTGGTGGCTGGCCGTGGCGCGCAGACCCGTCTGCTCTCCTTTTCTGTAGAAACGCCCCCTACCCTGACCTGCTGTGCTCAGGCCGCCAGGCCCCGTCTCTCCCCCAGAAGCCGGAGTCCCCAGGTGCGGTGCGTCCTCTCGCAGCGAGCGACAGACCCCGCTCCTTCCACCGCGCCTCGCACCACCTCCAGTCTGCTGTGCCAGAGCCATTTTGGGTGATGGCAAGGACGCTCCCTGCTAGCCCTCTCATACCGGTTTCTGCCCACCCAGGTCCGTTTACCAAGCCCTTGAGACACCCTGGCAGGTGCTGAGCCAGACGCAGCTTCTGAGGTTGCCCCCCCCCCCCCAGGCAGATAGGTAAGCTAGAATAGCAGCGGGCTGCAGAACAGGTGGGGGGAACCGAATTCCCCCACTCTTTTGGTCTGGCTACCTGTGAGTTGTCAGTTTACCCCTCCTGTGGGCCCAGTCTCTGGGGTGGAGTCCGGGAATCTGCATTTTACAAGCAGTGCCTGGAGCACTCAGGTTTGGGAGGCTCAGTGGTGGGTGCTCAGGCTCACCTGGGTGAAGGGTGGTGTGTGTTGAGGGGGTGCCGGTTCCACGGGCTCTGGGGCTGCCTTCACCTTTTTGGACTCC
>PITA01034624.1:0-11399 GCA_004023965.1 Spilogale gracilis | reverse complement strand
AGGAGGAGGAGGAGGAGGAGGAGAAGAGTGCCACAGCGATGCTGGGTGGAGAGAAGCTACAGTAGCAGAAATGAAGACAGAAAGGCAGTGTTGAGACAAAAGAAGATATAAATTTGAAAGCATACATGAGTTGATTTCGGTAAACTACAAAGAAAAGAAGAAAAAAATCCAGCATTTAAGAATTCAATGTATTATGTCATACAGCTGTAGTTTTTAACAGTGTAAGATTTCTCCAACAAAACAGGGCGAAGGGCTTCCGACACACCCCATTGTTTGTTTCTATTTATCATGTTAGGGAAAAATCTGTTGACTTTCCCATTCCAGCTAGCTTGGAGCCACTTAAAGGCAAAGACCAAGGTATATTCATCTTTATAATCCCAGTCCCTAGTATAGTCAAGACAATAGAGTAGGCAAAAAGAAAAAAAAATTGTAGACATGCCCTGATGGTAATTTACTATAAGTAAAAGGAAGGACTGAATTTGTGCATGAAATCCAAATAGTACACAGGGGTGGTAGCTAATAGACATAGGTGAGTGAGTAAGTCTTTCAGAACTGGGAATATTTTTTCTATTACACTGTTTCCAGCTACATACATAAGCTACAGTAACCTCTGTAAACCAAAGTTCAAAATTATTTTAAACATTCCACAATGCCTAGCATAGCAATGAAAATGCAGTGGATTCTCAATCAGAATTATTTTTAAATTTTTTAAAAGAATCAACAATAATGGCTTAGCTTCTTTGACGATTCTTATTTTATTATAAAATATTTAAGCATTAAGATAGAGCCCCAGGTTCATACAATAATCTGAGACTCTTCCCTGTTCGTGAATATCCTTTTTATATAGAGAAAAATACATTAAGTTGTGATGTTATCAAATTCTTATTCTAGAACTAACTAGAGAAAAATAAAATTTAGGTTTCCCTTAAATCTGTTTTAAAAGAAGGGCAGAAGAGTAGGGTCATAGATTATTCTAGTCAATTAAACAGTCTTTCTGTAAATATAAAACTAAAAATTTATTTTGCTAATAAAGATGCATATTTTCCTCAGTGATTAATTGCTTTAATTTTAGTGGTTACTTTAAGTCATCATGATTTCTGTTCACACACTATCAATCAATTTTGTGGATTCGTCTAAGGTCAACTAATTTCCTAATGGATCATGTTCTGTATTGCAAATTATAATCTGTTCACCTAGTGCGAGGGTCAGCAAACTTCTGTAAAGAGCCAGATAAGTAGTTATCTTAGGCTTTGCAAGCCACTTTGTCATTACTATTCAGCTCTGCTGTTATAGAGGAAAAGTAGCCATAGACAATAAATAAGCAAACGAGATGATCATTTCTCAATAAAATAACAAAAAAAGGCAGTGGGCCAAATTTGGCCCATGGCTATGATCTGCCAACCCCTACCTTAGACCATTATTTTAAATTTTATTATGAAAATTCCCAAACACACAGAAAAACAAAGAGAAGACCATATATTATTTAGATTGGGTAATTAATATTTTGCCATATTTACTTTATGTTACCGCTAAATTTCCATAAAAAAAATTTCTGGAGGTGTCTGGGTAGCTCAGTTGTTAAGTGTCTGCCTTCAGTTCAGGTCATGGTCCTGGAGTCCCGGGATCAAGCCCCGCATCGGGCTTCCTGCTCAACAGGAAGCCTGCTTCTCCCTCTCTTACTCCCTCTGTTTGTGTTCCTTTGGCTATGTTTCTCTCTGTCAAATACATAACTAAAATCTTAAGAAAAGAAAAGAAAAGAAAATTTCTGTCAGCAGTTTTGACCTGCAAGATTTAGCATATATTTCCAAAAATAAAGACATATTGCTACATAGCCTAATAAACTTTATAATAATTCCCCTGCTCCCCGTGCTTGTGCTCTCTCACTCTTGCTCTCTCTTTCAAATAAATACATAAAATCTTTTTTTAAAAAAATCTGGATCCGTAGAACCCATCACCTTTAGTGAAAGATGCTGATTATTTTGTTTTGTAAGAAGGTGTTACAGTATCCTATGCTGTGAACAGATACAGCAATGTAGGCACTGGAGATGGCATTCGGGAGTTTGCAAGTACTTTATAAAAGAGGAGAATTCCTTACCAGGAACATTTTGATTCCTGTGAGAAAATCTGTTGCTTATCAGGGAAATGCCAAACAGAAACATCACCCCAAATTTCACAAAACGTCTATGAAATGAGAGCTGTTGGTATGTACGTGGAGTTCCACACACCAACCAATGTTCAGATAGAAACAGGGTCCAGGGTGACCAGAAGCCGACTGTACCACACATTTATGTGACAATGTGATACGAAATTACAAGTAAGATGGCTGGAAGAAATAACTGAGAAAATGTGAATATGCAAATGAGTGGGTTTTGTGTTGCCTGTGTTTTAAAGTGTCTTAACTCATTGGCATTAGGAAATAGGATCAGGAAGGAGTCAGGTGGAGGGAGTGGGCCAACTCACGTAACAAGAGCACAAAAGGAAAGAGAATCAAAAGGTGTTGACTGGAAACTAAAAGATAGAGGTCCCTCAGCTGAGAAAAGGAATAGATTAGATTTAATTAAAGGGAGTTAACTTTATAAAGAACAAAGGGAGTGAAGGCTTAGAACAAGATAGAAGATAAAAAAAAAGCAATGCTGGGGCACCTCAGTGGATTAAAGCCTCTGATTTCAGCTCAGGTCATGATCTCAGGGTCCTGGGATCTAGGCCTGCATTGGGATCTCTGCTTAGCAGGGAGCCTGCTTCCTCCACTCTCTGCCTGCCTCTCTGCCTGCCTGCGATCCCTCCTTCTGTCAAATAAATAAATAAATAAAATCTTAAAAAAAAAAAAAAAAAAGCAATGCTGTTCTAACTTCTCTGCACTGTGCAATACATTAACCACTGGCCACATGTGGTTGTTTCAGCTTTTTTTTTTTTTAAGATTTTATTTATTTATTTGACAGAGAGAAACACAGCGAGAGAGGGAACACAAGCAGGGGGAGTGAGAGAGGGAGAAGCAGGCTTCCCGCCAAGCAGGGAGCCCGATGGAGGGCTCAATCCTGGGACTCCAGGATCATGACCTGAGCCGAAGGCAGACACTTAATGACTGAGCCACCCAGGCACTCCTGTGGTTGTTTAAACTTAAACTGACTAAAATTAAATAAAGCTAAAAATTCTGCTCCTCATTCATATTAAGCCACATGTCAAACGCTCCATAGCCACAGATGATTAGTGATAACCATACTGGATAGCACAGATAGAAAACATTTCCATGTTTCCAGAAGTTCTATTGGACAACTCTGTTCTAAGGACACTAAGATAGTAGGAAAGAGAAAAATGCAGGGAAAGAAGTGAAGGAAAGGAATGACGATTCATAAACTCCCTTTCCCACTTGTGGTCACTGTCCCTAGTCCTCATGTGACAGGTAAGATAGCCACTGCTTTCCTATATTAAGGTCCTGGTGCACCTCTCTTCACTGGATAGATGGCTGCCTAACAAATGCTCTAGGTGGCTGGGACTCTTGGAGCAGGGTGTCGAATTAGGGGTGGAGCCAGGGTTGGGGCTGGGGAAGGACCATTCAATGGATGAAGACAGCCTTGTATAACCTAGCACCATGGCCAGAGCTTTAGGTGGCTCAAACATGCACTTGCCACTGGAAGGCTATAGGAGTAGATTCTTAACATCTCTAGTGCTCAGTGAGGCTTCATTCACAGTCATACAGTCCTACTACTAATAAATCGCTCAGACTATATCATAAGTCAATACTCACATTCTATCTTACTTCACTAAGAGAAATTTGACCTGATCATCTCCTTTTATTTCATTAATTTGTATCAACCAATTCATATCATAAGCATTCTTATTCACTGAAACTACATATAGACATTGTAGTTCCTTCTCTCTAAGCTCCATGAGGAAGGGAATGAAATTTCAAACTACTGTTGAGTAACCTTCTTTGCCACACATCTGTCATCAGATGGCAGCATTTTGTAGAGCCTCTGACTCTCAGAGACATCTTCCCTTTCTGGGATGTGGTTAGCATCTTTCTGACTATAATCCACATCTTATCAGATGGCTGTCTTGTTCCACACGGCCATTTCAAGACTTCCTGCTACTCACAGTATTTATACTCTATGTAGCCAGGTGAAGAGAAGATAAGCCAAGAATACTTTCAAATGCTACCTTGTGAGAGTCACTCTTTTCATCAATTTCAGGGCTGCGCTCAATCTCCCATTTGCTTGCGTGTGGGCTGCTATTTCTTCAGTGCACTGCCCATGTTCTAATTGGCTCACTATTCAGATTCTTGGCTCTGTGCTTGGGACTCGTCATTGACTCTTCACCCACCTCACCTGCAGAGCAGCTTTCCGTGTTCCCATTAGCATTTCAGACACTGATCTTCATTCGTAAAACGATCAACAAGATTTTAATTGGTGGCTCTGATTTTTTACTTTTAATTTTGTTTAAAGATACCTTCCATTTTTATTTTGCTACATGTGAAAAGGGAGACTCTTAAAGAGAGAAAAATAATTGCAGAGAGAAGATACTCAGAGAAAAAAATAGAGGCTTCCCTGAACTCAGGCTGTCCACTTAAAGGAACTGTGACTTATGCAGGGGACCTTATCATTGTAAGTAGCATAGTTTTGCTTGTTTGGATGAATTCTTAAAAAAAATCCTCACTCAACATCAGCAAATTTTGTTTCTTTGATAATTGCTTAGAAAATGACTGAATATTTCGTGACATCCAGTGAAATGGAAAGTTCATGATTTTCTATTTTGACCTGAGTGTCTGGCTATGAGTATGAACCGGATAATCCTCTAAATATTATCAGCATCCAGACTGTACTTGCCTTTTTAAGAAAGAAGAAGCATAACAATGTGTAAATAGAGCACAGAGGACAAAGCCCCTCTCAACTGTACAACTCTCCATACATTGGATCATTTTAAACTCCTGACACTGAAAACCTTCGTTTAAAAGAGTGGATCTTCCAGCCCCACAGAGAGAGCTGCCTTTCAGCGGGAAGAAGGGTGTGTCCCTGAGCTTTTACCTGGGAGCAATGATGATCTTGTCAAGCATTTCAGGGAGACCAGCCCAAGTTTTTTGGGTGGGGATCTAGACTGGTTATACGTAGCTTCAGTTCTTCTCCCAGAGAAGGCAGAAACACCTCAAAGCCTGCATGTAGGAACATCTACTGAGAAATTATTTTAATCAGACACCAGCTGAGCAGGGCAAAGAAAAAGAAAAGAGAAGAGCAAACAAAACTCCCTCGGTCTTGGATGTAAGGAACCCAGCTGCAATGGACTGGCACTCTTTAAGAGCCTCGGTGCTGTTCATTTTCCTGGTAAGTGGATTCTGTTCAAAACCCTCATAATCATGCTCATTGTGAACAAGGAAGAACTTTTTAGAAAGTGTTAGTTAGTGTTATTTCTAACCTAAACCCATTAAAAGTTTATGTTAATGACAAGGTGATTTTATGAACTAGATTTTTAAATAGGGTTTCCTCTCCTTAATTGAAGACTCGAGTATATTAACGCATCAGAGTTAACTCATTATATCACATCTCTGACACTGAAGTCAATGAGAAGTCATGCCGGGAAAACAGTGAATTGGGGAAAGTCTTACCACCACTCACTAGCGTTGGGTCTTTCAAATTCTTTTTTGCAGATGGGCTCTGAAACTAGTATCACAGGTGTGTCTTGCTCTTTTATCCTAAACATTTTTCCATTCTTTGGGGATCTTTGCTGGCACATTCACTATAATTTTAAAACACAAAACATGTGGTTGGGATCCATACCCCTAATATCAAAAGCCCTACACTGCTAAACTACTATTTTATTTAAAACAACATTTTTTTAACCTCAAAAAACATGGTGGTATGGGAGATTTATAGATGATATAAGTGAAGGAATAGCTATTATTAAGGCGTAAGTATAATTACTATGATACCAGTTCTTGCTACTGGAAAGTCAGTAATGACTGTGATATAAAAATTGTATATTTGATGTTTAGACAAATGTAATGCGATGCCTTATCACTGTCTCCCTTACACGTTATTAATGTCCTCTTTTTAGAGATAACTAAGATAACACTAAGGTGCTGCATCAAGTTTCATATAGGTTGGAAATACTAAGATTGTACTCTTTCTCACAGTAAGGTTAATGTAATCTCAAGAGGCAGTGCCAGGTAACTCATCTCCAATTTGGCAGACGTCGTGCTGCGGTTCATATTTGTTTTTACTTGCTTAATTTTTGAACCAGATTGTTGGGTTTCTAGTTAGACCTTTGATTCAACATATGCTGATTAGTTTGGATTCAGTTTATTAAGTCAAAGAGGTTATACCCGTGGATTTGTTACAAATAAACACCAACGAGCTGGTAGCTTTAGTCCCAAGGTGCCTTCAAAGACCAGCCCTATGTCATGGACTTTTTAATGGATCTTTAGGATCAATTATATTATAACTTGGGATGTGGTAGGGATTAACAAGCACTACACGGTATGTTATTTAAATATAGGAACATCTGTATATTGCAAGGTAATCAAATACTTTTATTTTTAATTTCATATAAATCTGATTAAGGTCTATTATAGCTTCAGTTGATTACAGTTTATTCAGATGCGTATGAGCTTTAATTAAATGTATAAAATAACATTTCTTTATTTTTATGATTATTTCTAATTAATTACATCCTGTGAGATTTTTTTTTAAATAGTCACTGCCTAGTTAGTCATTCTTCATAAAAGATCATTTTAGCAAAATCATGTATTCTCATTGACCTTTCTTCTTTGTAGAGAGGTTTCTGGACATTTGTACTTTATTGTCTAAGTTTGGATAGTTTGGGGTTTTGTTTGTTTGTTTGTTTGTTTGTGGATCCTTTGTTGCTATATTTTACTTTAGAATCAATTACAAGTTTCTCATTTGTCTGATGAAAATTATTTCTCAAAGAACTTACTCTATAATGAATTAAAATGTTTCTTTTTCATATTATTGTGACTATTTTTGTAAAAAATTTTACTTTCTAAGGTTTGAAAAAATCATCATTTGTTTTTAATACAGATTTTACCAGATGATTTGGATAAATGTCCTTTGGAATTATACAATCCATTTTTGCTTTAGAATATATTTTTTTCCTGGGTGCCTGAGTGGCTCAGTCAGTTAAGCATCTGCCTTTGGCTTGGGTTGATCTCAGGGTCCTGGGATCGAGTCCTGCAACAGGCTCCCTGCTCAATGAGGAGTCTGCTTCTCTCTCTCTCTCTCACTCATGCTCACACACTCTCTCTCAAATAAATAAAATCTTAAATAAAGTAAAATAAAATATTTTCCCTGAAAATTAACTACCACTCTAGCAAGCTCTTCCACTTAGCTTTCTGCTAGCCTCACTATGTTTGCTTTTACTAGAAGAAGAAAAAGAAAAAAATCTATGTAAAGTCTTTATTGTTCTCCACTCAAAGTCTACAGTAAGTGAAAATCTACCTTAGGGAACGTACTTGGACAATCAAAAGACCTCTAAGACATTTAAACTGGTAATTTCTTTAACACAAATCCATTTTAGAGTTGAGCAGCCATACATTTGCATGTCCGTTGTATAGTCTACTTAATATACCTGAAAGTTTTAGGCCATGTTTAGAGTAGTGAGTTAGATCAGGGAGAATAAAGCTGAAGAATCTTCTCTTAAAACAAGCAAGATGGCCACAGGACTATTCCATTACTTAGACAAGCCTCCTAGAGAGACAAGAGCTTATACCTGTTATAACACTGAAAGCTAAAGAAATGTTATTGACCCCTCATTTATTTTCCTTTCTTTTCTGTCTACATGAAATTAGTGTATTGGGGAGGAGAGATATGGAATGTATTCTAGACCAGAAAACAATGTCACCTAGATACCAAACATAAGAAATATCTGTGAATGGTTGTGACAATGAGATAATATATGGCCAGATGACTGTATGAAAGCAAGTATAAGCAGTAGAATTTTTATAGTTCTAATGATTTCTGAAAATTACTTGCAACTTTGCCAGATTCAGTTAGTCAACACATATCAATATAAACTCAAGGTGTCTTTTTCTAGAAAGGCTAACTTCTGCAACTTATCCTCAAAGAACAAATAAACCTTTCTTTACTGATTTCCAAGAATAATCCAATTTTGTACAGTTTATCACACCAGCTTAGCTGATGCTTGTTCCATGGTTAATATTTCCTTTCAGAAGAAAAACCTCTGACCACCTGATAAACCAGCTCCACAATTTGACTTAGCTGAAATAATTTAGGATGGAAGCAGAAGTTTTCAAAATATTTCTTAGCTTTCAGGCTAAAATACACAGAAAAAAACACATACTTCATTACATAGTTCATCAACTTACTTGAACCAGATATCTTAAATTCCCATAATTGTGTTCATTGATGCTTAAAGCAAGAGAAAGACTAAAAGGTAGTACAGACCAAACAGAAGACAAGCAAAAGAGAGGATTCTCTGTTTTCTTGTGCATATATTATAGTGATATATATTATAGATAATAGTACCTCAGGAAAATATTTTATAGAAAATGGAAGTATTTCTGTTCACCTGTTCCAGCAAAATTTACAATTTGTGTTTAAGGAAATCATTTCCATTTACATGTGTTCTTAAAGGCTATATTATTTCACTGAAGATTTAGGATCAGCATCTTCTTGCGCCTTTGTGAAAACAGGGACTACAAATTTACCATCATTTAATTGGTTTGAGTTGTCACAGAGTAAAAGATGTTGTGATGCCTGACTTAGGTAATAGAAAAACCTAACCACTGAGAAATGCTGTCTCAATAAATTTGAAGGCTTGACCCCTAAGGGACAAGATTCACCTATTTAACAAAACTATGAATGTAGAAAAGAAAACACTCCTGTCTATACCAGAGCACTTAATTTCAGGTAACTCTTTCTCCACTACACATTCTTCAAGGACATTGGTGCCTAATATCCCCATGTCCTAACAGGTATTGCCTAACAAATAAGCAGAAAGCATGCTCTGCATTGCAGTTACTTATTATGCTTCTGTCAATGAGGGAACGCCCTACAGAGTGCTGGGACATGCCACTCTTGCTGGTTATGCTTGCCAGGCAAATTCCTTTAAAGGACTTAGGCAGGTTGCAGTAGTTTAAATGCCATTGGCTGATGATCTGTATTCTCTATTGGTCTATGAGAATAGGGTGGAGCCTTTTACACCTGTCTAATGAAAAACCACATCTCCACAAATTAATGGCTGCTGGTTGCTCATAAAACTACCTGACTGTAAGTTATTTGAGGGCAGATTCTGTGTCTGATTCACTTTTGTATCCTTCGTAGTGCCTTTCACCAGGGCAAGATTCCTCATTAGATGTTTAATCACACAAAGTAGGGGCATCAGAAGGCAATTTGGAGATAATTTATATTTCTGTTCCCCACACTTTCCAAAAAATCATCAAGGAATTAAACATAGAAACAATCAGGTTGAATTCCCTTAACACTTTTTATGGTATTTTATTACATTTACATTTCATCTAAGGTTTACCACAGTATTTTTTAGGGTTTAGGCCCTTTAATCCAGCCTTAAGTCCACATAATATACATTCAATACATATTTTTGTCAAATAAAAAAATAAACCAATGAGCAAATAAGAAAAATGAACCTATCGAGGTATTGTCAACTTCAAACTGATCGTTTTACAAAGACAAAAGAGGAGGTTTTTGAAAAGAAGCAAATTGTTATAGTTTGGCTCTGTCTCATGTTCAACCTTGTGACGTAAAATAAAGTTATCAAAGACGTCAGCATTTGATGCTTAACAATGGCAAGTAGCCATGGAAAACCACCTCCCAATTATTATATACAAAAGGTTTTCCTCATTGAAATTACTTATTACTTTCAAGACCATTTTATTATTTGCAAAGAAATGTAAACCTCGGTATCAAATGGGGGGGAAAGGCCTAAAAATGAGTATAATTAGAGAATCATTGAAAATAGCATGCAATTTTGTCCTATGGCTGAAGTTTTTAATATGTGAATTGGCTTTTCAAATAGAAATGAAGGGAAGGATTCCTTGAGGATGCACTTCAAGGGAATGATATCACTACTTTTTAGAATTTTTGAATTAGAAAGGGCGTTTATTTCATAAAGAGCTGAGGAAACAGAGGCACAGAGGGACACACCCAGTAGGCAAGAGAGATAAAAGATACTCAGCCTAATAATGCCTGTATTCATTTCTAAGTGAATCTCCATCACAAACCTCTACAATACATATTTCCAACTCAGCTAGGAATCCAAACTGCTCCCCTGACTGATAGAAAATAACTTTATCCTTACTCTATAGACAGGGCCTAGATCAATTGGATGACGTCCTTCAACTACCTCTCATTGATTTTAATCTCCATCCTTCCTCTCTTCCTGACCCTCTGTCTTCAGAGTCTTCCCTTTCTGCCTATCCCCTCCTGCTCTCTCTATCACACTTCCACCAAGCACTTTCATTTTGCACCTCTCTTTCCAATCAAAATCTCCTACTTTCATCTTTCTTCACCCTCTCTTGGACCTCTCTTGGTCCACTTCCTTGGACCGCAGATTTCACTCTACCATTCCATCTTTGTTTCCTTCCATAATCAAATTTCCTGGAAAAGTGGCCAGATATCTTTATGTCCTTTTCCCTCCATTTTATTCACCAATCCCTTTTAGTCAGGATGGACTTATTCTATGGAACTGAAAGGATTCTCTGGAAGATCACAGGAAACCCTGGGAATCATTCTACTCAAATATTCAACGTCATCTGACTCGTGTTCACATCTCATGTCTCTTTCAGTTCTCCCTTCCTTTGAAATCTGTGACACTGCATTATATTGTCTTCCCATTTCCTTAGCCACTTCTTTTCTCTTTTTCTTTGTTGTTTGTTCCTGTCATTGTTCCCTAGTCTATCAATGTTGGAATTCCCCTAGTTTCATGCTCAGCCACATGGCTGTTTCTTTGTTGTATTCCCTACTTTAGGGTCTTCATATTCTCCCATGATTTAAACTATTCTACTTCAGCAGATTTCCCTCAAGTATGTGTATGAGAACTAAACTATTGTCCACGTGCTGAGATGTATTTTATGCTAAGCACCTTCACCTGGCCATGTCTTTAGCATCTCAAAGTCAGTGTGTTCTAACCTGCTAAATTCTGCTGCTGACTTGCTCCTCATCTCTTAGTTTGAAACTGCCATCACTTGAGATTCTTCTTTCTCTTGACTCCCATGTCCTACTCGTTCTCAAGCCTATCAGTTTCAATTGTGTGGAATCTCTCCCTTGATCCTCCTGGTCTGTTACCCCTGCCACTGCTTCTGTTCTTCTCTGCCTCATCTCTGATCTGTTTTGATGTGGAACACTCCATTACTCTTGGCCTATAATCCTGCCTCTTTCCACCACCTGTGGTGAGAGTGATCTTTTTTTTTTTTT
>PITA01034623.1:0-11403 GCA_004023965.1 Spilogale gracilis | reverse complement strand
CGGCCGACGCCTTGCTTAGCGCTCTCAGCGGGGCTGCTCGGTTCAGGAAACACGCTCGGAGGGGGCCAGGTAACCAAGGATCTCAGAAGCACAGACTCCGCGTCTCGTGTGCGTGCGCCCCTGTGATGAGTGTGGGATTGGGGGTGCTGCTTGTCCCAGATTCTGACCTGGCCGGGCAGGCAGCCGGCATCTGATCTGGTTACGTTCTTCTCCGGCCGCACAGCGAGAGAAGGAGGCTGCTGGGTGGGCCGTGGGCTCCCATCGGGCACCCGGACGACAGCAGTTCAGGGAACAGATGAGGGCCTGTTGGCGACTGGCGGTGCGCGGGGAAGGCTTGGCCTCCTCCAGTGTGGGGGAGGGCGAGTCTGTGCGTGTGTCCGTGCGTGTGGGTGTGGGTGTGTGTGTGGTTGATGCACACGCGGCAGGCGGTTCCTGGCTGGCCACTCCCGGGGGCAGACACCGCGCTCTCATCGGGGTCACTTGCAGCTCCTAGAGCCGTCTGGGCTCAGCGAGCTCAGCGACGCTTGTGGGACAAATGAACCAGTGAGGGTTTTGGCTGAGCCGGCGGCAGCAGAAGCCGCTGGTGAGCTGGGCCCTGCCAGGCTGCGGTCGCGGGAGGTGGGGACGGCCGAGCGGGCCCGACGGGGGGTGCTGACGGCCAGCAGGTGCCCGGGCTCCGGCAGCCCAGCCCTCGGAGCCCCGTCTTCCTGCTGCGGCTCTCTGGGAGGGAGTGCGCAGGCGTCGCGGGCCCTGGCAGCTCCTAATAAAGCCGTCAGCCGCTCGTGTCTGGGTTTTCCTCGGGATGTGAAGCAGTGTGCGGAGGGAGACGTCCAGCAGCCCGTCCATCCAGAGAGCACATCGTCCCCTGAAGGGCACACAGACAGTCGTACCCCTGGGAGCCTGGGTGGTGTCCTGCCCCGTGGCCCACGCTGGACACTCGGGCGCGGCGGGGTGCGCCAACGCAGCGCTGTTTGAGGGAGGGGATGGAGGAGGAGGGCTCGCCAGACGGCTGATTCCAGGTAGAGATGACATCGGCCTGGCAGGTCAGTCTGCTTCGGGTTAGACGCCCGGACGGGGCCTGGGGGGGCGCGACTTGGCGGGAAGCTGGGCACAGCTGGTTCATCTGGACGAGCGGTTTCTGCCCTGCCACCGGCCCTGCACTCGCCGAGCCCAGACTCAACCCACTGCCTGTCTCCACCACCTGCTGCTTCTCTGTAAGATTACCCACACCCCAGAAAGGCAGCGGCACCCAGGGGCGGCCCAGGTTCTTGCTTGTCCCCACCCACACGGCCGAACGTGCTGCCTGGTTGTCCCTCCGTGCGGCCCACTTTCCCAGCTGGACGGCCGCTCTGGCCCCCATGTTCCCCAAGGGCTTCACACGGGCCATCCCTCAGACTGTCCCCTGGGGAGTAGGATCTTCCCCTGGGCTCCCGGCACTCTGTCCCAGAAACTGCACTGTTTCCTGCCCAGAAAGAGGGGGACGAACCAGGACCCGCCTTGTGAAGTCTCCGTGAGGCTAAGCGAGCAGCCACCTGCACGTCGGTCAGGCTGTGACCCAGAGCCCGGCACCCGGGGGGACACAGCCCACCTGGGGGACCACCTCCCTCAGCATCTTCCGCAGGCCGGACAGGCTGCATCAGGGACCAGAGGACCCGGCCAGCCACACCCCTGCTGTGCCTCCTGCAGCTGCTTTCCTGGCTCTGGGGACCCGTCTCACCCTCGGGTCCCACGGCCCCCTGGTGATGTGGCGTTACAGGGAACACATCCTCATTTTACACAAGAACCTGTGAAGCCAGCACGCAGCTCAGAATCGGGCGACATCCGCGACAGGAGGGCCCCCGACCCCCGGACAGGCGTCTCCACGCTGTGCACGGGAGGGCCTGATTCCCACCATGGGTCCCCTCCCGTCTCCCGCACCACGTGCTCAGCAGCCTCTCCTTGTTCGCGTCCAGGATGGACGCCGTGAGCAGCCATCCCTGGCCCCTGCCGTCCTGTCCAGATTGGAGCCGCAGCAGCTGTAATCCATCACACGCGGACTGAGCCCACGAGCTGGTGACGGCTGTCCACTCTCGGGGACCAGCCGGCCAGAGCCCCAGAGAGAGAGATGATTGATTAACAGGCACACGCTGAATTACTCTCGGTAATGGTGATGAATGCGGCTTGGACCTTTCTGGCAATAATGGTTGTTTATCCATTTTTAGACCCAGAAACAGCAATCGCGTTCCCTCAGCTGGCTATTAATTACCTCGCCGGGCCTGTGGTGGGGGGACGCGGGCTTCCTTTGCAGGGGTCCCACCTGTCACAGGGAAGCAGCGAGGGGCAGCGCGCTGTGTCTCTCCCCGAGAGATGGGGCCTTCCAGGGCCAGCCTGGCCGGGTCAGATGGGCTCCCGTGTGGGCTCCGAGACGGTCGGCACCGGCTCCCGTGTGATTCCACTGCCGGTTTCGGGGGGCCTGCAATTCTGCTTCTTTGCAAGCTGTCCTCTAGAACTGTCACCTTGGGGGCCAGACCCCCACCTCCGAGACCTCCCAGGGGGCTCAGCTTCATGGCTGACCCTCGACACATGGGGTCAGGAAACGCAGGATCCAGGCCCTGACCTCCCGGGTTCCCGCACGGAGCCCGCAGGATCTCAGCCATTCCCAGCCCTCCCGGCCGGACCTTCTCTTTCGGAGTCCGCGTTCGATTCCCAGAGTGTCAGGGAGGACACAAGGCACTTGGGTGGAGGTGTGCACACAGCTGTGATGGCTCCGAGAGCCACTGAATCCTTAGTCTCATTAAAACTGTTTTACAGGTGGGGAAACTGAGTCCAAGATGGAGGAAATCTCCCCACGTCTGAGGTTTACCGTGGCCACAGGGTTCCATCGCTGCCTGAATGGAAACCCATGCAGCCCTGTGATGGCTCGATGCCCCTCCCCCACCGTGGCAGCCGGAGCCCACGGTGGCAGGGCCACGGGCCCACGGACCCATGTAGTGTCCACGCCCTTCTGTGTGTCCGTTTCCAAGACTCATGACCCCACAAAGGCAGTGTTATGGGTCACAAATGACGCCCAGATTTAAAAACCAGAGCGAGCAGTGGTAATTTGTGTAGTGGGAGCCCTCGTTTCAGCTGTGGGCCTCCAAGCTCTTAATAAAATCTTTGTTCCGAACCTGTGTCTGGGTCATGACACGATGAACAGTTAAGTCCTCGTCCGAGTCGTTATAAATTGTTCTTCTTGAGAAGATGCATTTCCTTCTCCAAACTTATCTTCCAGGAGGACTAGGGAACATCCAATTATCTGAAAGCTATACTCCAGGAAAACATGATGTATGAAAATCTGGATTTACAAAGCAGATACATTTAGGGGACATTAGTCATTTTGCAAGGAAGCAAGAAAAATCTATATTTGCCAAAGAATGCACATAGATTTTCTTTAAATGGCAGCTGTCCTATGCATGCAAATATTTATTTAAAATTCATATATTCCTTGAAGAAGAAGCAAGGGAAGGGCAAGCAGGAAACCTGCAGTTCCGGAGATCAATCAGGAAAAATCGATCAATGAAAGAATGGAAATAGCTTGACATAAAAATTCTCAGCAACCCGTGCAGCGCACAAGGGGGGTCGCACCTGGTGGGATGAAGGTGAGCTCCCCTGCCCGGGGCGCACCCGCTAAGGAGGACGCGGTCACCTGAAGCCGCGTGGGAGCCGGGGGGGGCTGCAGACTGGGGAGGAGCTGAAGCTGGGACAGGGCCCCCGGGTCCCCTGAGGCTCCGGGGTGCGGGGAGCCGAGAGCCGGGCTGTGGACTTGTCACGGCTGCTGTCTGTCCATGGCAGGGAGCGAGGGGACGCGTCCAGCGTCCTGGGGGAGCCGGGGTCAGCCCAGTGATCTGGTTTTGGGGGTGGAAGGGTGGGCGCCGGCCGGCCCGCGACACAGGAGCTGGGGGAGTTCTCTCCTGCCTTGGGTGGACGAAGTGTGGCCAGACAGGAAAGGCCTAGAGACCCGGACAGGCAGGGCCCGCCAGGTGATGGGGGATGGGCCTGTCGGCAGGTGGGGAGCTGGCGAGCCCCACGGGGCTGGGCTGAAGGTGCTGCTTCCCTTCCCTTGGGTTGCGGACACGGCCCACCTCAGGGTACTGTGTTTATTTTGTATTTTATTTTTATCCAAGGAACATACGCAA
Source organism: Spilogale gracilis (assembly GCA_004023965.1). Taxonomy (NCBI): domain Eukaryota; kingdom Metazoa; phylum Chordata; class Mammalia; order Carnivora; family Mephitidae; genus Spilogale; species Spilogale gracilis. Next base: position 7,249 of record PITA01034623.1, on the reverse strand, counting down.
TGATTTTAGAGTTTCCGGCGTGCCAGTGACCAGACCTGCTCTCAGAGGCGACCCTGGGGGTCACTGCCGTCCTCTGAAGCCACGGGGCCCCCTGCCTGGTCCCCATTTCCAGCTCCTGACGCCCCAGTGCTGACCTTCTGCCGTGAAGAAGGCGGACAGTTCCGTCCCCGCGGTGCCCTCCGCGGCGCGCTCTCCTGTCCGTAACGTCCACCTTCCTGCCGCAGGCTTCTGGGTCTTCTGCGACATCTGGGGAACCCACTTCTCAGGGCATATTTTAAAAGACAAAGGAGGAAAACTGTCCCTAGAATGCGCGTGTGGAGGCCGGGAAAGGCGGGTCCTCCGGGCCCAGACCCGGCGCTCCTCAGAGGACAGCCGCCCCCAGGGCCCAGGGCCGGTGCTCGGTGGTGGACGTGAGCCTGAGGCCAGGCCCACAGCCCAGAACCGGGTCCCCTGGAGCCGCCCCTGCTTCTGTAGCCAAGTCCCCAGCCGTCGCTCCCTGCCCCCGACGCCCCGCTGGGGGACACTCAGCTGGGGCCTGAGAGTGTTCCCAGGCTCACCCCAAGTCCTGTTCATGGTGACCGACCAGCAAAACACAGCTAATCATTTCTGCACTTGCTGTATTGCTTACGGGGAGCTCACCGTTTGGAGGACAGCGTGGCCCATGCGTGCACTCACACGGACACAGAAGCACAGGCACATACGTGGTCGTGGGACACGCCGCACACGTGAGCACACACGTGCATGCACACAGACACACGCCCTCACCTTTGCCAGCCCGGGGGCCCTGCAGCTCGGCTCCGCAAGGCGGCTTCTGTGCCCTAGAGGAGTCCGCGTCTCCGTGTCAGGACACATGGGTTTCTGGCTCTTTCTTCCTCTTGTTGAAGCATGAGCTTGGAAATCCTCGGGATGTACGAACCGTTATTTAAATTTTTCTGCTACCTCCTTGTTGGTGGGCACGGGTTTTCTTTTTCTTTTTCCTTTGTTTCTTTTTAAAAGATTTTTATTTATTTATTTGACAGTGAGAAACACAGCTAGAGAGGGAACACGAGCAGGGGAGTGAGAGAGGGAGAAGCAGGCTTCCTGCCAAGCAGGGAGCCCGATGTGGGGCTCGATCCCCGGACCTTGGGATCCTGACCTGAGCCGAAGACAGAAGCTTAACGACTGAGCCACCCAGGCACCCCAAGGGCACAGGGTTTCTGTCATGAGCTGTGCACTGAGTGTGTGAACATGCAGCTCTGGGCGACAGAGGGGGGCCACACGGCCCATCTTGGGGTCCCTAGTGGCCCAGACCATATGACTGGAGGACAAGGACAGAGAGAAGAGCCCACGTCCACACTACTGCACTCGGAGCTGCGGTGGGGAGGGGCTGGGTGACCAGAGATGCCCGCCACCGGTCCTGGCCCCCGCGGGAGCCTCGTGGGGACTCGACGGTGTCACCCGCCATAGGACTGCCCTCTGCACCGTGTCTTCCGGGCAAGGAGACGGGGCCTAGTGTCTCCCGTGTGTATGCCACGCGTCCACTCCACACGCAGGCCCGCAGACGTCTCTCTAACCGCCTCTGATCCCTGGTACCACTCTATCCACTTGGTGCCCTGTGGTTTCCCCTGCGCGGACCCGGCAGGCTTGCCCCCGGGCACCCACCCGGGGCTCCTTCGTACAGCAGGTGCTCTTAGACACCTGGGGGCCGGCACTTGGCTGGACTCCCACGAGACGCTGGGGAGCCAGCGGGACATGTGCTGAGAGAGACGCCAGGCCCTGCTGGGCTGTCCAGGCTGGGGGGGGGCATTGCAGCTGTCCATTCGCCGCTGTCCGTCCGGACCCTCGCTGACCCCAGAAGCTGGGGCCGTCGTGCAAGTCCCTCAACACGGTGGCTGTTTCCTGAGTCAGGGAAGCTGAGGGGCTGCAGGTCGGCATGGAGATCCGCGTGGCCCATGATGGCTTGCTGTGTTGGGGGGGGCGTGTGTGCAGAGCAGAGGGGACGCTCCCGTATGCGGAGCCCGGTGCATGGCCGGGAGGAGGGGCAGGTGCGTGAGGAGGGCCCAGCACGCAGTGGGGCTCAGTGTGTGTGGGGGGCTCTCAAGCTCACAGGGCCCCCATCGGTCCGCCGTCTGCTCGCGGGCGGGTGGGGGCTCTGCCAGGCCCACTCTACCCCGCTGTCCCCGAGGGAGCAGCAAGGGGCCCTCACTCACACGCTGCCCACACCCTTTGCTTTCTGAGAAAACAGGGCTCTGTGAGCTGGTCTGTCCTCGGCTAGGCCTCCTGCACGCTGGCCCCCTGACGCTGTGAGCTCCAACCGCCCGGCAGTTTCCGGATTCTGCCCCGAACTCCCCTCAGGACCCCCACGGGGCAGCTCCTGCTTTCTTCTGACACAGTGCCCGCCCCCGCCTCGCATGGCACCTGAGCCAGGGAGGCCCGGCGGGAACGGGGCCCAGGTGCACCCTGGGCTGCTCGGCCGTGGCGAGAGGCTGCTGGTGGGCCCACAGGGACACGGGTCCATCTGTCTCTGAACCTGGCAACGTCAATCAAAATTTATGAAGGTTGCAGAGGAGCGCTTCCTTCTGGAGTCAGCCCCGTGCTGGGCCAGAGCCAGGAACTGCAGGGGCCCTGCCCCAGCCTGGAGGCCAGGCCAGGAAGTCCACAAAGCTCCCGGGCCTGTGTTGGATCAGGGAGGGGCCCCTGGGCCATACGCCATCCCCAGAGGTGACCCAAGCCAGCAGGGAAGCTATCGGCAGGCCAAGAAGAGCAGGAGACGCCTGTCCCAGCCGGGGGCCCCAACCATGGCCAGAAGCCCAGGAGATGTGACACTATTACGAAGACCCCTTGGCATTGCTCCACTCTACTGATAGGAAGTGGGAGTCTAAACCCCCGTTTAACATCCGGGAAGCTGCAACCAGGTCAGCGAGGCGTCCCAGCGGACAGGGATGCCCTCAGCATCAAATGGGCCTATGCAACGCTGCCCGGACCCCTCCCGCCCAGTCCTGGGCCCACCCGCCCTCTCTCCCCTCGCCCTGCCCCCCAGCCCTGTTGTCCACGAGCACAGGCCACCCTCCCGGGTGTTTTCCAGAGCCATCTCTCATGCTGCTCCCAGCCCTTCCTGCTCATGGCCCAGGGTCCCCTTGCCCACCCGATACCCCACCCAAGACCTCCTCTCATCTGTGGGTGTCCTGCTGCTCAGGCCTGCAGAGCGGACACGTGAGGAAGCGAGGGCTGCTGACATGTCCCCAGGCTTGGGCATCCACAGGGGGAAAGCAAGGCCTGCTCCCTGGCGGACAGCCTGGACGGCTCAGCAGTGGGGGGTGGTGGGATAGGCTCGCTGGAATGACTCGGCCAGCGGCGGGCCCAGGTGCTCCCCGGGGTGGTGGGATGCCTGCGCTGGGGTAAGTGGCCCAGCCGGGGCTGGGGGGCGGCGAAGGAGACTGCGGAGCATGGGAGGGGCCCACTGCAGAGAGGCCTCCCTCCCTGGTCAGCAAGGCCCCAAGGTCAAAGCCGCAGATGCGGAGCTGGGCTGTGTGGTTGCTGCAGCAGGATGGGGGGGGTCTTTCCTCTGGGCTCCTCCTATGCCGATGGTTCTCTGCCTGTCCACTGGCACCCCACCAGCCTGGGGAGGCTCCGTCAGTGTCCAGGGCCTGAGCCTGCCCTGCCCCCGATGGCATCGTCCCACACGGGCTGAGCACACCTGTCCTGGGACAAGAAGGATCAGCGGGGCCCGTGAGCTCCGAGGACACCAAGGCCACGGGCATAAGCAGATCCTCTGAGGCTAAGGGAGGGCCTGGCCCAGGGTGATGGGGGCCCGGGTGAAAAGCATGCTCGGACACCTGCTGATGTGTGAGCCCCGTGGGGAAGGCATTGCTCTGGACCCTTCCACGAGGGGCGGCTGACATGCCGAGGCCCAACGTGGCAACACTCAGTCTCAAGAGGAGCTGAAGCCCAGACGTGGTCCTTCGCGTGAGTGAGGAGGTGCCTGGCGGAAGGAGCCTCCTTCCTGCCCTGCCCTTGACGCGGTCTGCTCACCTGCCCTGGTGAGCGAGGAAGCCATGGGGCACCTTCGGGGTTCCGCCGGGTCCTGCGGAAAGCTGCACACGAGAACGCCCGGCTTCTGCCGTGGGTTCCTTCTTGTCCGCGCACACCAGTGCCCAAACTGCCTTCCTCTCCATCTCTGCTCTTTGGTAATTCAAACACAAAATCATCTCGTAAATTCCCGCAGCCTCCCCCTCCTTTGGCCCTAGTGAGGCGTTCCTGCTTATGGAAGAAAAATTGCCTTTCAAGGCTGGCGTTGTCTGTGCCGTCAGTTGCCTCTGGGCACCGTGCTTCTGGAGGCTGACACGGGGCCCACGGCCGTCCCGGGCACCGCGTCCTCCCCTAAGCCGCACGTCTGTGGCCACGGAGCGAGTGATGCTGCGTCCCTGCAAGGGAAGAAAGGCGGAGGGACAAGTGAAGGTCTGAGAGCCCCGTCCGGGCCCTCACCGATCCCACCGAAGCCTCGTTCAGGGTCACAATGGAGGACGCAATGTTCCCTGAGAGTGGGCAAGAGGCTTCCTGGAGCTCCCGGGTGCAGAGGTCTCACAGCGCCTGATACCATCTAGGATGTTCTGTGGAACCCGCTGGAGTAAATGAGAGATAACGGACAGACAAGAAGGCCTTTGGGAGAGCGTGAGGTCCCAGCTCTCCAGTCCCTGCTTGGCAGACTGGCTATGAGGGTGCAGGAGAGGGACGGACGGATGGACGTGGGCCCTCAGTCCCCCGTCCCCATGCAGGCAGCTGGTCCAGCCTCTGCGGTGGGTCCCAGCTCCCCGGGCACCACGGCTCATTGTGAAGAGGCTGCAGGCCAGCCTGGGACCGCTCCCCACATGCCCATACAGACCCCAGGTGCAGAGACCCACCTCCCAGCCTCAAACAACCTAGGGAGGGGGCTTCTCATTTGCAAAACCTTCTCCAGAGGAGTGTTGATTGAGTCAAAATTGGATTTCTGCTCAGATTGATTATCTAATGTGATAGAAAAATATACAGTCTGGGAGCAAATTTAGATTCCAGTGAAAAATTAAACTGTTATACCAAGTTGCCCAGTGAAGCATTAAATGCATTCTATATATAATTATATCTGCAGATTGCGGTGGTGATCCGGCTGTCACTCCAGCCGCCTGTCTCGAGGTACTTAGCGCACGTGCACACGGATGGCAGATAACCCTCAGAAGCCTCCGGAAGGGGGAGGGGCCTAATTGATTTCAGTGGTGACTCTATTAACAGCAGTGTTTTGGGGTTTGGGGGAAAACCCCAAGAAACCCCCTTCAGAAATGGAGAGGAAGGCAGTTTGGGCACTGTTGGGCGTGAACAGGAAGGAACCCACGGCAGAAACCGGGCGTTCACAGGGGCGGAGGGGCTGGGTGCGCGTCCACAAGGGTCTGAAAAGCTGGGACAGAAAGGCTGTAAACCGCTGTGTGCCTCGTGTCCTCCTCATTTCTGTAATTCAAGAAAAATTAAACTCTTAACCATTGGCAGCAACGGGCCTGGCTTGTCGTGTTGGCCATTAGCGGTACAGTAATTAGGGTTTTGTCTTGGGACCCGAATGTAGGATCGATAGCAGAGGTAGGTTAACGTCATTGGACTTCTGGACGGGTTTTCCTTTCCCTCAGTCATCCTAAGTGGCAAGCGGCCACATGTGACCATCCCAGCCGTCGTCACCATCCTGGCCGGGCGCCCTCCCCTGCCCCCTCACAGGCATCACACGCCCATTTCACAGACTAGATTGTGTCCAACATGCTCTTTCGCCAGTAGATACGCGGAGTGATGAATACGAGACAGAACCAAGTGTGGCTTGTGATGGGCAAAACCCAGTGCAGAGAATGCCATGAGGAAAGGTGGCCGTCACCGCCGTCTGCAGGGACCGGTGACTGTCCCGACATGGACAGAGCCCACAGGGAGTGCTCTAGCCACGGCCGGAGCTGCCCCTGCAAGGCCTCGTTCTCCCCCACAGCATGACCTGTGCCACTTCTACCTCCTTCTGAGTAATTTTTGACACGTGGGAAGTAGGAACAATGAGTCTCGTGCATGACCTCACACACACAACACACAACACACACACTCTCCTCTGTCAAAAGCAAGGTTAGTCACACGCGGTGACAAACCACCAGCCCCACAGGGTGGATGGAGACCTTCTAATATTGCCAGAAACATCAGTTTGCAGCTCTGGCGTTCATGCTCATGTCTCTGGGAAACTTTTCTCGGGGGAAACAAGGGGGAGTGTGCCAGATTCTCTTCTGAAGGTTACAAGCAATTAACCACGGAAGGGACCCTTTCTCTACATCTTTTATTAATCCTCTGCTATTGTGTGCTAGAGAAATCACTGTGATTGGGGCCGTAGGGGCTTCAGAATTGCTGAGCAGTGCTTAAAACTTTGGTGCCTCATTCTGACAACTTTCCCCAAGAAATCTCTTGAGTCTGCAAGAACCCAGTGCTCACACGGAAGCCTACATTGTGAGGAAAATGGTAGCATGACGGAAGTCCACTGGACTCCATCTCCGAGCTGGAAAAGAACTTGAAGGCTGGAAGAGGAACCCAGTGTGGTGCTGGGACCCCAATATCCCCTCTGGTCCCCGGCATAACAGCAGCTGAAAACAGACTCTTGACCCAGTCCACTGTTTTCCCCACAATCCTACTTCTATTCAGTTGTTTTATCCAGTGTAGGGCTCAGTGACTGTATTAGTCAGGGTTTTCCTGAGGAATGGAACCAATAGGAGATAGATAGATCGATAGATTGATAGATAGGTAGATATATATATATATATATATATATATACAGATAATGATATATAATGAGATTAATTATGAGACATGAGCTCATAGACTATGGAGACTGAGGAGTCCCAGGATCCACTGTTGGCAAGCTAGAGACCCAGGAGAGTCTGTGGTGTAAGTCTCAGTCTGAGGGGCAGGAGACGGATGCCCCAGCTCAAGCATGAGGCAGAGAGAGGGTGAATTCTCCCTTCCTTCACATTTCTGTCCTATGCAGGCCCTTGGATTGAATGAGACTCCCCCATCACATTGAGGAGGAAGATCTGCTTTACTTAATATGCCGATTCATATTCTAATCTCATCCAGAAATCCCTCATAGACACACCCAGAAATAAGGTTTGACCAAATACCTAGCGCCCCTTGGCACTGTCAAGTTGACACATGAAATTAATATGATGATGATGGTGATGATGGTGATGGTGATGGTAGTGATGATGGTGGTGATGGTGGTGATGATGAC
>PITA01034622.1:0-11404 GCA_004023965.1 Spilogale gracilis | reverse complement strand
ACAGGTGACCTACAGGGACAACTATCAAAAGTTATCCAGGGCAATAACGAGCCATATGCTGACTTCGTTGACCGCCTAATCCAAACAGCCTCTCGCATCTTTGGAGATGCTGAACAAGCTATGCCCTTAGTGAAACAACTAGCTTATGAACAGGCAAACAAATGGTGCAAGGAAGCTATTAGGCCCTGGAAGAGCAAGGTCCTCTCTACACACCTTAAGGTGTGTAGAGATATTAATGATTCTGTTATACAAGGACAAGTCCTTGCGGCAGCGATCACCCAAGGCCTCACTAACTCGGGGTACCAGAAACCGAGCCCAACTGCCCCGAGCACCTGCTTCTCTTGCGGACAGTATGGCCACAAGAAGGCACACTGCCCAAACAGGCAGAATGAAAAGGGTCCAAAGCCTAAGTGAGCCCCCGATGTAAAAAGGGGAACCATTGGAGCAGCAGCTGCACCTCTGTGAGAGATAGAGAGGGCAATTTTTTGGGTCCTAATCCTAAACTCCAAAAAAACGGGAAGTCGGGCCCATCACTCCGGGGCCCACGACAAATGTACGGGGTGATACAACAGGTGCCCATAACCTGGCATCCACTTACACCCCAAGAAGGGCCACAGCAGGAAGTGTAGGATTGGACATCTGTGCCACCTCCAGGTTGGTCCTAACTCCCGACATGGGAGTACAAACGGTGGACTCGGACTGGCAGGGACCCATCCCCCAAGGACAGTCGGCCTCCTCTTAGGAAGGAGTTCTACTACTCTAAGAGGACTAATAATACACCCAGGAGTTACTGACCCTGACTTTCAGGGTCAAGTTAAAATTATGGTATCCTCCCCAAAGGGTGTGACAGTCATATCCCCCAGAGATAGATCGCCCAAATGCCTGTCCTCCCCAGTCAGCACAATTTGTATAACCATAAAGACGTCTCCCGAGGCCCTAAGGGCTTTGGCTCCTCTGGAGAGCTCCTTGCTTGCTTAACCTTAGGATTGCAAGATAGGCCTATGCTGACCCTCACAATCAGAGAGAAGGAATTTCTAGGACTCCTGGACACCGGAGCAGACAGGAGTATTATACGGTCCCTTGACTGGCCAAAAGGCTGGCCCATTATCAAGGCCAATCAGACATTACGAGGCTTAGGAATAGCACAGAGCCCCGACCAAAGTGCGGCTACGATACAATGGAGAGACAAGGAGGGACATATTGGATTGTTTGAACCGTATATCTGTTCCCTTCCCATATCCCTGTGGGGGCGTGATGTCCTCACGCAGATGGACCTAAAATTAACCACAGAAAGTACATTTAGTAGTCATGTTAAAGGGATGATGCAATCAATGGGATATGTGCCAGGCCGAGGGCTGGGAAAGCAGGAACAGGGCGTAAGCTGGCCCTTCCTTTCCCTAAGGTACCTCAGAATAAACAAGGCCTGGGTTTTTAGTAGGGGCCACTGAAGATGTCACCCCCCTAAAGTGGAAAGATGACAAGCCTCGCTGGATACCTCAGTGGCCCCTGACCAAAGAAAAATTAGAGGCAGCCAAGGATCTTGTACAAAGACAATTGGAAGCTGGGCATCTCCACCTGTCAACATCCCCATGGAATACACCTATATTTGTTATAAAGGAAAAATCAGGTACATGGAGACTACTCCATGACCTCCGAGTGGTTAATGCCCAAATGTATACCATGGGCCCAATCCAATGTGGACTACCCCTTGTCTCAGCAATACCAACGGAATGGCCCACCATCATTATAGCTATACGAGACTGTTTTTTCTCCATACCATTGCATGATAGAGACTGCTGGAGGTTTGCTTTTACCCTGCCAGCCATTAACCACTCTCAACCGGACCAGAGATATGAATGGACCGTCTTGCCTCAAGGCATGAGAAACAGCCCTACGCTGTGTCAGATATACATTGACAAAGCTTTAAGGACTACCCGTGACAAATTCCCTGAACTACTACTGTACCATTATATGGATGACATTTTACTTTCTCATAGAAATGCCTCAGAACTTGACAGGGCACTCTGCTATCTGACGGCAGAACTGAAAAAATGGTGCCTCGCTATAGCCACAGAAAAAATACAGACAGGGGACTTACAGACTTATTTGGGCACCCATCTCTCTTCTACTGTGGTAAAGCCTCTGAAACTTAGCTTTAGATTGGACAGTCTTAATACTCTTAATGATTTTCAAAAACTGCTAGGGGACATCGCATGGCTTCGACCCTATCTAAAACTAACTACGGCAGAATTAAACCCCCTTTTTGATATTCTCAAGGGCGACTCAGACTTAAATTCCAGAAGGGATCTCACACCAAAGGCCAGGGAAACTATTAACCTAGTACAACAACGATTACAGTCATGCCAGATAGTACGTAGAGATCCAGACCAACCCTTGTTACTGATAATCTTACCTGACCCTCACAGCCCCACCGCTGTCATTTGGCAAGGCGGCCCCTTACAAACTGTACATCTCCCTAGTTCACCCTCAAAAATTTTACAGCCATATCCCGAAGCGATGGTGCTACTCTTACAAAAGGGACTAAAGGACTGTCTCACCACATTTGGCTCACAACCACATACCATAGTTACCCCTTACGGGCCGGGACAGATCACTTGGCTTATTAATCACCATGTGAATTGGGCCACCCTTCATTTCACCACTACTGCAACCTTTGATAATCACTATCCAAAACATCCTTGGCTTCAATTTTGTAAAAACACTCCCATCATCTACCCACTCCTTACTAAAATCTCTCCTCTGACAAACTGCATTACACTATTCACTGATGGTTCAAAAAATGGAGTGAGCACAGTTGTAACTAAGGAAAACAGCTATACAACCCTAGTACAATCCGGTTCTGCACAATTAGCAGAACTAGCTGCAGTTATATTGGCCTTCTCGACCTTCTCCACTGTCCCCTTTAACCTACTATCAGACAGCAAATACGGTATTAACTCCTTATCTGTTCTTGAAATTGTACTACACGTTGCCTCCACTTCAACCGTGGCTCCCTACTTCAAATCACTCCAAACTCTAATTCTACAGCAAACTCAACCCTTCTATGCAGGACACCTTAGGTCCCACACGCGCCTTCCAGGCCCCTTGTCCGAGGGAAACGAATCAGCAGATCTCCTCACAAAGACATCCTTTATCTTTTCCAATGAGGAACAGGCCAAACTTTTCCATGAGAATTTTCATGTTAACTCTACCATTCTTCAAAGGAAATTTCAGATTCCAAAGGTTCTCGCCCGACAAATTGTCAAATCTTGCCAACACTGTGCCCCTCTCATCCCTGCACCCTCATTCGGAGTAAACCCTCGCGGAATCCTACCTAACCACATTTGGCAAATGGACGTTACCCACATCCCTGAGTTCGGTAATTTGAAATGCGTGCATGTCTCCGTTGATACGTGCTCCGGAGTCGTCATGGCCTCCGTGCATACGGGTGAAAAGGTCCGAGATGTTATCCAACACTGCCTTATGAACTTTGCCTCTTGGGGCATCCCAAAACAAATCAAAACCGACAATGGGCCTGCTTACACGTCACGCAGCTTTAAAACCTTTGCAGACACATTTCACATACATCTAGTCACAGGGATTCCCTACAACCCTCAAGGGCAAGGGGTCGTGGAACGCGCCCATCTCACCTTGAAAAATCAATTAACAAAACAAAAAGGGGTCTCCTTTAGATCCCCCAAAGATAAACTTAACATAGCTCTCTTCACCCTAAATTTTTTGACTTTGGATTCAACTGGGCGATCGGCTGCAGACCGCCACTCGCGCCAGGAAGCCAATCTAAATGATTGGGTGACATGAAAGGATATCCTAACAAGACTCTGGAAGGGTCCCGACCCGGTCCTACGATGGGTCCGTGGTTCTGTCTGTGTTTTTCCTCAGGATCAGCCAGCTCCGGTTTGGGTGCCAGAACGCCTAACACGAGTACAGCCCACCACGGAGCCAGTTACGGTTGAAGACGATGAGCTGCCGATGCCTACTGTGGATGACAAATGGCCTCCTCCAGCTGTATCCAATCCCCAACAAGTTTATGTATAACCTCTAACTTGTATTCTAATCTCTCTCGAGCAGCGAACCTCTCCTGGCAGCTGTCCCAGATGCTCAAGGGTACCTGGACCGCGAAATTCCACAATCTGACAACCTCCCTCCGTTTGGAGAATGCCGCAGGAGTCAATCCCCTCGCCGCGTCCCAGTTTCTGCACGGCCAGCAGGCAATGGTGTCCTTTGGAAAGTCCTGGTTTGGGACCATAGCGCTTGGCTGTATTGTGCTTTTCACCCTCGTCCTGGTGGTGCATTGGATAAGGGCCCTCCAACGCACAATGTCTAGAGACCGAGAGGCCGTGCATCAGGCGTTGCTCGCTATAAAGCATGGAAGCTCACCCCAGGTATGGCTTAGCATGCTGGACCAGTAGTCAATGACGGGCAACGAGGATGATAACCGCGTGCCAACCTAAGACAGGAGCTGCAGCATGCTCTGCAGTCTTCAGTGACAGGTAAGGACACGAGTTGACCATCCCAACCTAAGACAGGCATGGTCCCCTGTCCATACAAATAAATAAAAAAGAGGGAGCTGTCGGGGGCACGCCCCATAGATGGCGCTGCGTCCGTCCGCTGTGGAGAGCTCCACAGCAGATGCCGGCAGCGGTGCTGCCGAGGCAAAGGCACCGAGCGCATGAAGCAGCTCCAGGAAGCGCCCACCCTGAAGATCACGTGACCGCACGCCTCATACGTGGGTCCGTGCTCAGTGCGTGATCACCGGACTCCACCAATGCCTGCTCTCCGTGCAGTCCACGCCCCACGTGATCTCCTCTCTGATATATAAAAGGGGGCTAGAAAGCTTCCAGAGGAGAGACCACGAGAGGGAGGGGGAGACAGCGAGGAGGAGAGGGGCGGCAGGCGGTAGGCGGCAGGCGGCGAGACGAGGAGGAGGAGAGAAGAGGGAGAGACGAGAGAGACGAGAGGGGGACGAATCAGAGAATAAACGGGAGCTTCAACGTCGACCCGTGTGTTGCGTCTTCTCTGCTGGCGGGGAACGCGACAAAAAGAGTATAAAATTATGTTTTTCCATTTATATAAAAGTCTAGAACATACAAACTGATTTATAGTAACAAAGCAAATCAGTGCTTGCTTGTCTGGGTGCGGTAGAGGGAGGGAGTGAGGAAGAATTAGAAAAGAGCATGAGAAATTTGGGAGGGTTAATTCATATGTTCATTATCTTTATAGCAGTCATGATTGCATGCATATGTCAAAACTTAACAAGTCATGGGGGGCCTGGGTGGCTCAGTTGGTTAAGTGACTGCCTTCGGCTCAGGTCATGATCCCGGAGAACCAGGATTGAGCCCCGCATCAGGCTCCCTGCGCGGCCGGAAGCCTGCTTCTCCCTCTCTCACTCCCCCTGCTTGTGTTCCCTCTCTGGCTGTGTTTCTCTCTGTCAAATAAATAAATAAATAAATAAATAAATAAATAAATAAATCTTTAAAAAAACTTAACAAGTCATATAATTTAAATATATACAATTAATTTTATGTCAATTATACATCAAAAAGTCTGATAAAATAATTATTGATTCGGGGTGCCTGGGGGGGGTCAGTCATTATATGTCTGCCTTCGGCTCAGGTCATGCTCCCAGGGCCCTGGGATTGAACCCCGCATCAGGATCCCTGCTCAGTAAGAAATTATTATTATTTATTGGATAAAAGAATAAACTCATAACTTATGACAGTTGTTTCCCAAAAACCCACCTCATATGTATATTCTCTGTTTCACATTTCACAACTGAGTAACCAGGCCCCTAAATTTTCACTCTCTTGGGAATGAGCTTTAGAAACATAATTGACCATTCTATCCTTACCGTTTACATGGAAGACTCAACAAACACAGCCGCACTCCAAACCTTGGTAAAAAACTGGTATGAAAAATTTGGCCACAACTAGGCAATAGTGAACATAGTTGATATTTCATGGGCAAAAATGGACTTGCTGAAATTGTTGTCACAAGGCAGGAATATCATAGCTCCAGCTTACATCATCTGTTGAAAAAAGACATTGTGGGCCATGGGCTGAAAAATCCCTGTGGTGAAGAAAAACTATCTATGAATTTATGAGAAAGAAATAAGAGAATCAATGTGACAATGAAAAAAAAAACATTATATGCAACTCTCTCATACTTTAAAGAGGGATATAAAAAAGAATTCTCTATGTGCTAGAACAGGGTAAGATATATGAGGATTCAGTGATAGGAAGCTGAGAGAAGTAAATGGCCCCACTTAAAATAGAGATTTGGAGAAAAGGAGATTGTTCAAGAAGGACAGGGGTTGATACTCTTCCATCTCATAAGACTGCAGGGAAGGGAGGCAAGACTGCCTGATGAAAAGAGTCTAATGAAGCTTTTTTTGTGCACTGTGCCAGGTAACCTCTTCCTACTCCTGAGGATATCAATAAAAGGCATCTGGAATATTTTTTGTAATTAAACTTATCATTAGGGGTCCCTGGGTGGCTCAGTCTTTAAGTGTCTGCCTTCAGCTCAGGTCATGGTCCCAGAATCCTGGGATCGAGCCCTGCATCGGGCTCCCTGCTCAACAGGAAGCCTGCTTCTCCCTCTCTCATCCCCTCTGCTTGTGTTTCCTCTCTAGCTGTGTTTCTCTCTGTCAAAATATAAATAAAATCTTTAAACTTATCATTAGTTGAGAGGTAGGAGATGGATTTCAGCACCTGCTGTCAAAAGTGGCCCTAAATGTCCCAATAATATTGTGCTTAAATAAGGTTGCCACCCTTTATTGCAAATTATTTCAACCAAAGTTGAGGGGTTAAATATGGGCTTTACCTTCAGAGAAATGGAATAATTCTGAAGAAACTTAGAAATTTCAAACTTGCCACAAGCACAGCTGCCTCAGATGCTCCAGTCTTCTTCAGAGAGGTTTTAAAAACATTACATGGACTTTGACAAATGCCTGCTGCTTCCCACTCCTACCCTGTGCTTGCCCCATGCTGTACCTGTTCAGTTGGCTGCCTGCCACTCCTAAGAAGAAAAGATCTAGATTGCTCTGGTCTTTTTTGGCAGCTTGATTTTCTAAAACGAACATTTACCATCTTTTCCCTACTCCAATGCCTACAAAATGACAAACTACCTGTTGTAGAATGAAACACAATGGCTATTACAGGAACTGGTAGAATAGAGTAAGGATGAAAAGAAAATTAGGGTTAATGTTGAGCCTGATGTTGGAATCATGTTTCGAATAGTACAAAATATAAGGGTGATTAAAGGCTCTGGTTTAGATGTTTTACTGAATCCTCTAGTAATCCGATCCATGCTCTGGTCTCTGCCTTGGAAGGTACTTATGACTACTAGTTTTTGAGCCTTTTAGGATTCTGCAATTTGTTTCTTAGGGACTTGGTGTTTAGGTCCTGTGGTCTGCTCAGGAATTATTACAGATCTATCTGTTTTCCAGTTTCCAGAATTTTGCTCAGATGTTTTTCTGTCTGCTGTCCTTTCTTTCCCACCTTTTCATTTGAGTAGGTTTTCTACTGAGATCAAAAAAGCATTTAGGCAACATGATGTCAATACAAACATATCTATCAATAATCACCCTCAATGTGAACGGCCTAAATGCTCCAATAAAAAGACACAGGGTTGCAGACTGGATAAAACGACAGGACCCATCCATATGCTGTCTACAAGAGACTCATCTTGAATCGAAAGACACTACCAGATTGAAAGTGAGGGGATGGAAGACCATCTTTCATGCCAATGGACCCCAAAAGAAAGCCGGGGTAGCGATTCTCATATCAGACAAATTGGATTTTAGTCTAAAGACTGTAGTCAAAGACACAGAAGGACACTACATCATTCTTAAAGGGTCTATGCATCAAGAAGATCTAAAAACTGTAAATATTTACGCCCCTAACATGGGAGCAGCCAACTACATAAGCCAACTGTTAAACAAAATAAAGAATCATATTGATGCAAATACACTAATCGTAGGAGATCTTAATACACCACTCTCAGCAATGGACAGATCATCTAAACAGAAAATCAGCAAAGAATCAACAGCCTTGAATGACACATTGGACCAGCTGGATCTCATAGATATATTCAGAACATTTCACCCTAAGACAGCAGAATACTCATTCTTCTCGAGTGCACATGGAACTTTCTCCAGAATAGACCACATACTAGGTCACAAATCAGGGCTCAACCGATACCAGAAGATTGAAATTATTCCCTGCATATTCTCTGACCACAATGCCATGAAACTGGAACTCAATCACCATAAAAAGTTCAGGAGATAATCAAACACTTGGAAGATAAAGACGAGCCTACTCAAGAATGTGTGGATCAACCAAGAAATCAAAGAAGAACTGAAACACTTCATGGAAACCAATGAGAATGAAGATACATCGATCCAAAACCTATGGGATACAGCACAGGCCATAAGGGGGAAATTCATAGCCATCCAAGCCTCACTCAAAAAAATTGAAAAATCCCGAATATACCAACTCTCATTACACCTTAAAGAACTGGAAAATCAACAAAAAATTAAACCAACCCCCCACACAAGGCAGGAAAAAAATAAGGATTAGAGCAGAGATGAATGAATCAGAAAGTAGAGATACAGTAGAATGCATCAACGAAACTAGAAGCTGGTTCTTTGAAAGAATCAATAAGATCGATAAACCAGGGATTCGAAGATGGCAGAAGGCCAGGTGACCGCATTTCGGGGAGTTCCCTGAAGAGAGCTGAAATCCAACAAAAAAACCACTACAAGACCACCGTGAACACCCATGAAACCAGCCTGAAATGTGATATTTCCCACTTCTGGACCGCCATGAGAGACAAGGAACATCGGCAAAAAGGTAGAAACAAATTGGAGGGTCTGGAGGCTTGCCCCCAGAGACAGGGGAGTGGGGGAGGAAGCCCGCAGAGCTGAATCATTGAAAACAAATCCCCCAAAACGAAAGTGCTCTGTGAGTGAGGAATAACAGCAGATTACGGCCTGAATCGGGGCTAGAAAGAAGCTAAACACAGCGGAGCCCGGGGCAAGGCAAGGAGACTTTTTAAAATCTTTTATTTTCTTTCTTTTCCCGCTGCCCGGACTCCCTCCCCCCCGCCGGCGCCGGCCCCAGCGCGCGCGCAGCCAGCCGGGCCTCCTCCCCGGCCCCCGGCGCCGGCCCCGGGCGCCCGGGCATCCACCCCGGCGGGCCCCAGCCCCCGGCCCCGGCCCCGGCGTGCGCACAGCCACCCAGGCCTCCGCCCCGGCCCCGGCGCACGCGCAGCTGCCCAGGCCTGCCTCCGCCTGAGCCGCCACAGCAGCCAAGAAAGCAGCGGGAGTGGATTCTATCCTGCCCTTCTCTCCCGTTTCTCTCCACACCGTGGGCCGCGTATAGACACCCCCAGGGGAAAACGTTTTTTACAGACTTTCGTGGGACCGGAGAGGCCCCAGGTCCCTGGGGGCAGACAAAGTCGCGCGATCCAAAAGGAGTTGTGTCTTAGAGGGGCGGGAGTGAAACAACAAGCGGGGACGGGGGCAGGAATCAATACAACATCTGCACTAGCCCCTCTGTGACAGACTGCCAACCGGGAGGCTGGAAAGAGCCCCTCCCTGTGTAGAGGCTCCCTCTGGGAGGGAGGTCTGGGCACAGACATTCTGCTCCACGTGACTTCCTCAACTGCTGAAAAAAGACGCAAAAGAACAATGCTCCGCTACCAGAGAATTGCAGCCCGATAGTCTGGTTGCCACTGAGACAGGCCTCTAGCAGGGGGGCCGAGAGACTCAGCCTAGGTAGAAGGACTGAAGGGGAACGACACGCCCCGCCCCCAGAAAACACGCCAGAAGCTCAGGAGGACAACATTCCAATGCAAAACCCCAAATCGGGGAAAGGCAATTTATTAAACTCCTGGCACTGACTACAAGTACCAAAAACTCTACAACTCATTGATAAAATTTTCCACCTCACTTACTTTTTAAAACTTTTTTCTAGTTTTACTTTTAAAGCTTACACTTTAAGCCTAAAATTACACTCTCACGGTTTTTCTTCTTTCAATTTTTATCCCCCTTCTTATCACAACGGGATACCCAATACAATACCCCATAACATTTTTTACTTTATATATATATATATATTTTTATTCTTTTTAATTTTTTTTCTTTTTTCTATTTTTTTTCTTTTTTTTCTTTCTCTTTTTACCCTGAAATTCAAACACACCCCTGTATTTTCTGCTTTTATTGTTCCCTCTTGTTTCCCTGTTACCTCTCTCTGTTTCTCCCTTTCTTCTCTCCTCTCTCCTTTATTCTCTCTTTTACGTGTACATGTAGATACAAGCTCCAAGTCAATCCCACATCCCTATTCAATACTACCCTTATATACAACCAGTTCCAATCCCCCTATATCATTTGAAAGTGGGCTCCTCCAACAATAACAGCAAGATAAACTCTGCAGCGTCTGAAACGCATTCCTTGCCCACAAGGAATGTCTGCGCTCACCTTCCCACTCTAGTTTGTCAGTGTGCCTGTGTAACTGTCTTCACTTCTATATTATATAAGTACTGGTCTTGGGGGTGATATATAGGTTGGGCTTTGCTTTTTGACCTCTTCATTCACCCTTGATAACCCTTTCTTTACCCTGTAACAGCTTTGTACCATATAAATCTTATCACCGGGCCCCGCTCTGGCAGGGGTGTCTTTTCTTGCTTCCTCCTCTCCGTTTTCTTTTTTCTTTCCCCTCCCTTTTCGATGGTGAACTCTGGTTGCTCCAAAACCTTCCAAAGACCAATCCACCTAGATAGTGTCTGATATATTTAGTCATACACCCCCTCAACCACTCCTCACCACAATGACATGGAGAAGGAACGCCCAACAGCAGGAGAACCCTAAGACTGCAACCTCGGCTACAGAATTACTGGGAATGAACATAAACAATATGACAGATACGGAATTCAGGGCAGCAATAGTCCAAGCAATAGTCAATTTAGAAAAGAACATTAGTCTCAAAATGGAAGCCATAGTAACAGAAGTTGAAGCTGAGGTTAGAAAGGCTTTAGACGAGATGCAATCTAATTTAAATATGCTAACAGCCAGAGTAAGTGAAGCTGAAGATCGTATCAGTGATTTGGAAGACGTACGGAATAGGAAGGAGGAGCAAGAGAAGTCTTGGAGCAAACAACTAAAATCCCAAGAAAACAGAATAAGGAAAATGAATGATGCCATGAAACGCTCCAATATCAGAATTATTGGAATCCCTGAAGGAGTTGAGAAAGAGAGAAACCTAGAAAATATTGTTGAACAAATCATGGATGAAAATTTCCCAAATCTGAGGAATGAAACAAATGTTCATGTCCTAGAAGCAGAGAGGACACCCCCCAAAATCAATGAGAACAGAAAAACTTCCAG
>PITA01034621.1:0-11410 GCA_004023965.1 Spilogale gracilis | reverse complement strand
TCAAATAATTAGCTCTTTCTTTCCTTTCTCACATAACCTCAAATTAAGTAATATTATTTAAAAATTACACAGCTGGAGGAATGTTCATATTCCTTTATTTGGTAGTTCATCCTTAATTTTTCTTTACTCTGTTAAATATGTTTTATGTATATAGTATTTGAAATATGATACATCTATAAAAGAAAATACTTTGCACAACTATTAGCTTTTCCCAAACAATCCTTAAAGTTGGGTTAATTTTTGCTTTTGTCCCAGTGTCTGTATCCTTAACATGGTTCTCATGCCCCTAAGGTGACTGAAGAGAAATGAACATTTAAAGAAACCAGTGCATATGAAATACTGATTAGGTCCTCAGGATTAAGAAGTCAAAGGGAAAAGCCAATGAGGGTAATGAGGTAGGCCATTTGTAACAGACTATCTTTAATATAAGTAAACCATCTCACTAAGAAAAACAAAGCAAAATGGGGAACTAAATAACTCAGGACATAAAAATAGGAAAAATACCTTCTATGGGCTATTTCTTTCCTCTTAAGTTCTTTCTAATTGTTTAGGTCATTTAAAAATATATGTTGAAGGTAATTAATTATTTTAAGCCTGATTAAAGATGATGGCTTATTTTCAGTTTGAAGAAATGTTTACATTTGAGTACTGGCAATCTTATCTAAGTAAATAGATTTTAGGTTTGTTTTTTAAATCAGTTTGAGCCAAGACTTAGTCCTCAAATATAGTGTTTTTTTTTAAATATTTTATTCATTTATTTGTCAGAGATGATAGATAATAGATAGATAGATGATAGATAGATGATAGATAGATAGATAGATAGATAGATAGATAGATGATAGTACAAGCAGAGAGAGCATAATGCAGGAGAAGCAGGCTCCCCACTCAGCAAGGAGCCTGATTGGGACTCTATCTCAGGACCCTGGGATCCTGACCTGAGCCAAAAGCAGATGCTTAACTGACTGAGCCACTCAGGTGTCCCTCAAATACAAGGTTTTATAGATAATTGATGAAGTCTGAGAAAAGTAATATTGCTGTTTTTTTTAAAACTTTCAATCTGAGATAGTTAATTGTGCAGAGACAATGCAGAGTAATAATCAGTGATGTGTTCTGGCTACTTCAGTCCAAGTCCGTACTCAGTCACTTAAGGTACACATTCAGGGACAAGCTACACACACACACACACACACACACACACATACACACACACACAACCTTAGTTTTTCCAACACTGGTCTATAGAAAATAAGATTGAGCTCTTATGCTTATCTTAAGGATTAAACAAGGTAATCCACCTGAGCATTTACCAAAGTGACTGCTTCACAGTAAGCATTAACAAATTCTAACTCTTGCTACCAAGGGACAAGCATTTTGAAACATGAATTCAGTGTATACGTGAAAACCAAATAAAATTTAGAATATGACTTCTAATCACGAATAGAAAAGAAAACAAATTTAGGGGTGCCTGTGTGGCTCAGTCCATTAAACGTCTGCCTTCCGTTTGGGTCATGATCTCAGCATCCTGTGATAGAGTCCTACATCTGGCTCCCTGCTCAGCGGGAAGCCTGCTTCTCCCTCTCACTCTGCCTGCTGCTTCCTCTGCTTCTGCTCTCTCTCTCTTTCTGTCAAATAAATAAAATCTTTTAAAAAAGGAGAAGAAATTTAAAAGTAACACAATTGTAATTTAGAGCAAAGAGAAGTGACATAGTTGAGAAAAGAGCAGATACAACTCAGTGTATTTCACTTTCCTGGGGGAGGAGAGAAACTCCAGAGATAGGTAATGAGACCTTAGTAACCTAATGCCTACTGGGAAGACTGGTAAAGTTTTGAAATAAAGATGGTGAATCCTAAGAACAAGGTTAGAAAGAAAAGTCATTTGAGTGATAGAATTATGCTTATTTTCTACAGATGCAGGATTCTGAAAATGTGATTTACAGAGTTTATAGGAAAAGCAGTCAAGGAAGGAAGAACTAAAGATACGGATTGAGGTTTCAACCGAGACATAGTTTAGCTGGGGCTATGGGTGTTGTGAGAGAAATTTTAAGGATGAATGTGGTAATATATATGAAACACTCTCTGTTCCCTGGAAGAAAGGTTCTATAAAAACATAACATATTGCTGATTCTGAGAATGAATGGTGAAGGTTGAAAGATTTTCAGACATAGGGAAAGGGCACATTCACAATCCAGTGAGAAGCAAAGGATATTGAAAATGCAAGGTCAGAAACAAGAAAAGAAGAATATTTTAAAGCTCCTGATAAGAATGCATGTGTGCACACACACATACAAGCACACTCAAAGAAGAGTTTTAAATGGAACTACCTACATTTTGAGTTACGCTAGAAGGTAATAGATTGTATATTTAAAGGACTTTTATTTCCAAGATAACTGCTCTTAGAAATGAATAATTTAAGTGCATGAAGTTAAAATGAATACAATGATCAAAAAGTGCAAAGAGCAAACTTAAGAATGTTGTAAAAGAAAACGTGCAAAGAAGACAGCGAAGAAATAGGTATTTGAATGCAAATTACTTTGCCAAAAACTTTAAGAAAATGTTTGAAGGATGGAATTTTTTTTAGAACTTCCCTAAAAAGGTCTGCATATAGTGAGTGGAGAGAGTAAATGCTTGCAAGAGGATTTATGGCCACTTTAAGATAGACAAAATGAGTTGGAGGAAACACAAGGAAATTAGAGTGTGCCACCCAGAGTGTCTTCATGTGGAGCTGCTGATTACATATCAGGATCTCATAATTGATATAGAGGTGGCTATCAGCCAACTTGGCCAACAGAACATCTTTGAAACAAATCAAGTGTCCAAATTACAGATATTGTTGAATTAAAATGTGTCATCATCAAATGTCTATGCTCCTTTCATAATCTAAATCTGAGTATAGTACTGATACTCTGATTAATCAGTCATATTATGTTTTACAGGAAAGTATTATTAATTGTAATTTTACAGTCAAATGGAACCGTAGTTCTAATAATAAATGTCTTGTGACCTGAGGAAGGGATGTATGGAAAACAGATTTAGTAAATGCTCACAGGGAACAATTTATACTCTAGTATTATCATAAATTGAAATGATGGGTTTTGTTATGTGTCTGATATCTACCTGGAAAGATAATACTAGATTTCTCACTGGCAGCAACCATAGCCAAGGATATCTTTTGAAAGAAGAAATTCAATACCCTTAATTTCAGAATGTTATCAGACTCTTTGTGCAAATCTATCACATATTTAGGCACGAATAAGGAAAGAACTATCCCTAGCTCTCTCAGTAGGGTTTTTTTTTTCTTGTACTTGCAGAAAGGGAATAAAATTGGCTTTGTAGATTTTCTGTTAACTCTTTTTTTTTCTTTTTCACGTTTCTCTTCCATTCAGTTACAAAATCCGAGATTCTACTTCCAAGATCTACTCCCCCCTCCCAAGTTTTACTCCCTCCCTTCCATCACCACCATCCTGTTTTAAGCTCCCCAAAGATTCCTGCAATCTCTGCATGATTTCCTTTGTTTCTGCCATCTATTCTCAATCTAGCATGCGAGGGGACCTTTTGAAAAAGTAAGTCAGACCATACACTCTACTCAGTTCTTCCCATGACTTTCCATCTCACTCAGACTTCAAGCTATGTGCTACAATGAGCTGAAGTTCCCTACAGAATGTATCCCCTTGTCACCTCTCTGACATGGTCTCCTGTTACAGGACTTTTTGTTTGACCCCCGCCCCCAAGCCGCAATCATCACCTCCTTGCTGCTTTTCCACTTTATGAGCATGCTTCTTCTTCAGCATCTTCACATTTGCTTGTCTTCTTTCTGGGCATTCCTTCTCTAGCAATCTTCATTACTTACTGCTTCACCTGGTTTGTTCAAATATCAAGCAAGGCTTTACCTACAGCTACATTTAGCACAGTAGCTGAAGCTCTCTCCCACCTTCCTTCCCTGTATTATTTGCTCCATACCTGAAATAGCACTGATCACCACTTGGCCTATTGTGCTTTTTTTTTTCCCCCTGTTTATTTTCTCTCACTACCTGAATGGAAAACCCCAAGTAGACTGGGATTTTTGTCTATATTGTTTACTTTTGAATCACAGAACCTAAAACTATAGTATGTAGAGACATTTAAAAGGTATTTGTTGAATGCATAAATCAATGATGCTACACCCAGACTCTTGCTAGTATAATGGCATCTTGATAATGTCAGCTTAAAGTTATAAAATACTGAGGAGAGGTCTCTGGATAAGAGCCAAGGAAGTGGTACTTCGTTGAGGGAGGAGCTTGGGGAAAAAAGGATGGAGTAAAGACCATGAAAATATACAAAAGATATGAAAGTTTGATCTAATTTACTTGAAAATTTAAGACAACTTTTCTTTTTCTTCTTTTTTAAGTTAAGAATACCATGTGCTTGCTAAACTTCACTATCCTTTTGGCAAATTAGAAAATAAAGTTCTCCAAATCTGAAACCAGATGTATTTCTTTAGAACAGTAACATTGGGGCTTTCTCTCCAACTCATAATCTTATGAGGAAAAAAGAAAAAGTTATTTAGACCTCTTCTAACTCTTAACTTCAGTTTTTAGGGCTAAAGATTTTAAAGTCTCCTGTGGCCTTATGTAACTTAACCGAACTATCCCTAACATTGGTTTCTAAATAAGTATTAATATTCAAATTAGAACCATTAAAAAAAATCCTAGGTGCATTTGTAAGTTAGCAGAACCTTGTCTGCATATTTTTGCCAATAGATGTCAGTGGTTGACCATATTAGTGAAATTATTGCAGCTGTACTAGTTTTATGCCACTGTTAAAAGGCTAGTATTTGGAGAAATGTTTCATTCCTTAAATGGTCCTTTTTATTATTTCACCTTGAGAAGCAATATATATTTATGACATGATAGAGTTGACAATAGAAAATGTTAATAGATTCCCTAAATGATCGCAACTATTGAAATATTTAAGAGCTATAGGAAGTGTTCACAAAATTAAAAGGACTTTTAAAAATGCTTACTTTGTTTATATAGATTTATGTATATTCCTCCAACTGAGCAATTTTTAAAGAGCAAGAGAAACTGTTCTTAGGTATAGAGCTCTATTCACCTTCATGTCTGCTATGGAGATTTCTATGGAGGTTTCAAACAACTTACTTAAAAACAAATCCAGGAACACTGTCCAGGGCAGTTTGCAAATAAAGCTTTATTTATTAAAATATAAATGGTTGTATGGTAATGGAGTATTCACCATGTTATATATGTTAAATAAGGTTGTGAACATTGAATTCAGCATGAAGTAGTCTCATTATAAAGGCTTTAACACTTCTAATGGATACAATTGTTTTTAATTTTTCTTTTCTACTATTTAATGTTTTACAGCCTCACTTTTTTTCCCTTAAATACATTTTCTTATATTCCTAAAAGTAGAATAGTGTGTGGTATATTTACCTGGATTAATAATTTAAAAAACTTGCTAGTAGTTCTTTATAATTCTTGGGAAGCGTAGGCTGTGCTTCTCTTCTTTGATCAGTGGGAAATGCACAAAGTCCTGAGATAGTTAAAAAATTTTCTTAATCATGATTTTTTTTTCCCCTTAGAAAGTTGCCACTATGGTGTTGAACAAAATTTTAAGGCAATATTTGGGTAAGAATTTCATTGAACAGAACTAAAATGTATGCTGTCATCTTTTGATTAATTCAAAGCATATTTATTGAGCTCCTACTATATCCCAGGAAGTAAACATGATTTCTTTCTTTTGTATGGTTATCTGTTGTCACTCGGAGAACTTCTTTGCTCTTTCTCCTATGTATGAAATGATTGTGTGTGTGTGAATGCGTTTCATAAACTCCTTGAGTGAAAAGAAATACAAGCCACAGGGTGAGAGAAAATATTTGCAATACATAACCTGACAAAAGATGTAAATGCAGAACACAGAAGAAACTCATACCAAGCAAGAAAAAAACATTTAGGTTAACCAAACACACACCAAAAAAGGGCAAAGGAGTTAGGCAAACATAACTCCTAACAGAGAATAGATGTAAGGCCAATAAGCATGTGAAAAGATGACCATCAAAATTAGTCATCAGAGAAGGAACCATTGAAATCACTATACATCCACTACAGTGTCTAGAATTAAAAAAAAAAAAAAAAAGGTAATACCAAGTGTACGCAAGACTATTACAGAACAACAGAATCTCTCCCACAAGTTGGATGGAAGTTCAGTAGTTACAACCATTTTGGAAAACTGTTTCGAAGTATCTTTTAAACTGGAACATATGCAAAACAAAACCTATGACCGGTTAATTCCAAGAGAATTGCATACACATAATGTACCCAAAGATATGCATCAGAATTGCATTAGCAGCATTGTTTGTAACTCCCTGGAGAAGAATGTTTCTCTAAGAACTTTGCAAAAGATGTCACTCCCTCTTTCTTTTCAACAGTATTTTGGAAAGAATTATTACCTAACTGCACAAATACAGATTGTTTATATTTTCTGTAATAGGTACATAAAAGAATAATGAGTAATAGAGTCTTTCCAGTGAGAGAAACATTTAAAAATAAGGTTCTCATTGTCTTTTAGTACATGCTCATTTTCTTCTAACACAACACTGACTCAATAACACACACAGCACTTAGGTTGTATTCAGTTTCTCGGCCAGTTTTATTTTTTAAATATTCTATTTGTTTAAGTTCTACATCTAAAATAATGGGAGAAAAATACATAATTTAGACTTAGCTCCAAAACTACATCTTTTTCATTTTTCAAAATTGACGGAATGTAAGTAATTATTTTTAGCTACAGTTCATGGGTCTCTAGGAAGTGAGCTTCAGGCCATTCCTCCTCAAGCATGTTCACCTGTCATGATCTTTAATAACAATGACTAGAGTTTCTCATCATTAGGGTAACACCAGAGTAAATATATGTGTAATTTATGTATTGTAAAGATTGAATAACTTAATAGCTCTCAAATTTTTCAATATTATGGTCTAAAAACATTGTTTAAAAAATGTTCTGAGTTGATAAATAAAAGAGAATAAAAGGTGAATATTAACATTTTCAGACATGTAGTCGTTACTGCAATTAGGAGCAGAGACACTAAGCCCACATTCATCTTCTTAGTTTTCTCCACTCAAAACCTAGACACATAATTACAGAGAGTTAGATTTTGTTCGTGTTACTAAATGACATAAATACAAGAAAGGGGGTAGATATGCATATATAGTCTAAATTACATGTTTATATTTGTTGATGTATGCAAATACATACATATAATTTAGTTTTATATATAAACTTCCTGAGTACTACATACATACACATGCACACATACACATGTTTGAAAAATAGAAGTAAGGAAGATTATTAGAAAAACTCATTCTTTATTTTAAAATTTCATTATCTTGTTCTCTAGGTTTAAGTGATGTTTCTCTTGAGGTTTGTTACACAATAAAGGAAAAATAACTGTTTATAAGCATAAATCTTCCTCTTATATTTAGCCATAGTCCTTGGGCAACATCTTGAAACTTAATAAACTTGAATTTTGTCAGAAGAAAAGTGAAGGTAATTTAATGGTCAAGACCCTGTTGTAGAAAATATGTTTCTTAGAGCTCTCTGAAATTTGAGTTGGTGAGCTTGTCTCTGACAAAAGGGGGTGGAGAGACCAAACAGAAGAGACACTCTTAAAGCTAGGGAAGGCAGAAGTGCAGTTTGAAAGCACTGGTTTTATGTAAGAGAGGCTAATGTAGTGGGAATTTCACTAGACTTAGAAGACTTAAGCTAACAGCTTCATTCTGCCACTTCTATCTGAATGATATGGAAGAGTACAGCCATTTCTGAGCCTTGGTTGATCAATTCAAAAAGCAGGGCATTAGGGCAGAAGATTTGGATGGTCGTTTGTGATTCCATAGCAATACTATACCTTCCAACACATTCAAATGTCATCAATTTAAGATAAATTAACAAGTATCTTCTATATTCTATTGAATGTTCTAATTGTTGCTGCTATAAAACAACAACAAAAATTTCACGTAAAAACACTCTGGTCTTCTCATCAGGACCTCTGTTTGGAGAGGCAGAAGGTAAGATATCTAGCAAGAAATAGTATAAATTTAAAAATAAAGTTGGAATTTATATAGCTGTCTTTCCTGCATTACTTTCCCTTGCATGGGCTCATTACAGTTTATTCCTAGTTCTTATTAGAGAATCACAGCTCTACCACTTAATTCCTATATGAACTTGGGCAAGTTGAACTTTGCTTAACCTCAATTGTTAGAGAAGGGCACTAATATATCTACCTTGGCCAGAGTTAGTGGCACTTAAATGATCTGTAACACATGCAAATCTTCCAACACTCTATCTGTACTTTGTAAGTGCTCAAAATGGCTAGTATTTTTTTTTTTTTAAAGATTTTATTTATTTGACAGAGAGAAATACAGCTAGAGAGGGAACACAAGCAGAGGGACTCAGAGAGGGAGAAGTAGGCCTCCCGCTGAGCGGGAAGCCCGATGTGGGGCTCGATCCCGGGTCTCCAGGATCATGACCTGAGCCAAAAGCAGTCGCTTAACCAACTGAGCCACCCAGGCGCCCCCCAAAATGGCTAGTATTATGCTTTACCCAACCTGATCATTTTGAACAAATTATGCTTAGTTTATTGGAAAAGAATAATCAAGAGGTCAAAGATAATAGTATAGGATCATTGGGGAGATAAGGACATTAATACAAGA
The DNA here is from genome assembly GCA_004023965.1 of Spilogale gracilis. NCBI lineage: Eukaryota > Metazoa > Chordata > Mammalia > Carnivora > Mephitidae > Spilogale > Spilogale gracilis. The sequence continues at coordinate 2,705 of PITA01034621.1, read as the reverse complement.
TACTTAATTTTATTAAAAGAAGACTGTTCTATAGTTTCATGTTTTTCTCCCCATCTCTCATAGCTATCTGAAATGCATGCTGCTGTCACAAGGGATAGTAAGTTTAAGAACTTCTCAGATGAATCCTCTAACACACAGGCAAATGAGTCAGAGCATTAGATGGATGGAAAGTGAGCCAGATGAATTATCATGGTTTCAAAACAATGATGATCTTATATTTTGTTTTAAGGAGATTGACCATCTCTTAATGATAATGACAAACATGCAACCTCAAGATGCAAAACTTTTGTCCTTTAACTTCACTTGAGGACTTCATTATTTCAATTGAAATGTGTTATGATTATTACTTATATATACTTTCCCCTTTTCATTTAAGAGATAGGTTCTTAGAAATTTTGAGATAGTGTTAATTTGCTGTGTCAATATCATTGCTTAACTTGTATAGAGGTAGTATATTTCCTTTTTTTAAAGATTTTATTTATTTATTTGAGAGAGAGAGAGAGAGAGTGTGTGTGTGAGAGAGAGCATGAGAGGGGAGAAGGTCAGAGGGAGAAGCAGAATCCCTTTGGAGCTGGGAGCCCGATGTGGGACTCAATCCCGGGACTCCAGGATCATGATCTGAGCTGAAGGCAGTGGCTTAATTAACTGAGCCACCCAGGTGCCCTGAGGTCATATATTTCTAATAGAACACTAGGAGATTATTATATTAGATTGAGAAAAAATGAGAAAAAAAAACTAAGATTTGAGTTTCTAATTACATTCTTTATACTGATTTAGTCTGCAAAACATGATCTATAACAGAATTAATGATACAGGAGATTCCTTAAGGGTACTGTGATTTATAAACAATCTTTAGCAATGTCTTTAAAAAATAAAGTCAGAGTTTTGGTTCATGAAACCCAATATTTGTCTCGACACAGATACTAAGGGAATAATTCTGAAAGTATTTTTTCTGAGGACGTCACCCATGACAGTCTCAAAATGCTAACAGTAGTTCCACCAAAACCCTTAATTTTCCTTTAATATAGTCTGTTACGAGCATATCATCTATTACTCTGTAGACATTATTATAGAATGTAATTTTTTTTTCAGTTTTGGAATAACGAGTACTATCAATTTTCGCTCCCTCATGCAAAGTACTTCTTTTATCTTTTCTATTTATCTCCCTTTCAAGATTCTAAGGTGCATCACTATTTCTGGTACTCCAATTGTTCAGTTTAAGATGTTTTCTTTTAAGGGTAAAATTAAATTCTATTTCTCATTGCTTATGATATTCTAAATCTTTTTAGTCAGAAAACCATATACACTGATATATTCAGAGAGCATGCTACAGTGACTACTACTTTTTTCTCGGTAAAAATCAATAGCTTTGGAGTCTATCATCATATAACTATTATTTGGATTATTTTTCTCTCAAGTTCCCAATGTATTTATGTTGACCATCTAAAGAGCTTTGCTATATCTTCCTATAGTTTTGTTTTTTATTTTTTTAAGATGTCAACTTGTGCACCAGAGTCTGCAAATTGCCGCACAATACCACTATCCTTTCCTTCTCTTTATTACTGCAATCCCAGAGATTTAGCTAAGCATATTCCTAGCTATCTTTGCAGTAGGTGCGGCCATGTTAGTGGAAATAGGTCAAGAGTATATATAGAAGTAATGTGCATGAATACTAGATCATAGCTTTATGAGAAAATTTCTTGTCCTCGAATTTCTTCCTTTTCTTCTTACTGGCTGAATTGTAAATGTTTTTTGTTTTTTTTTTTTATTTCTAAATATTTTTATTTATTTATTTGACAGAGAGAGAGATCACAAGTAGCAGAGAGGCAGGCAGAGAGAGGAGGAAGCAGGCTCCCTGCTGAGCAGAGAGCCCGTAGCAGGCCTGGGTCCCAGGACCCTGAGATCATGACCTGAGCCGAAGGCAGAGGCTTTAACCCACTGAGCCCCCTAGGAGCCCCTGAATTGTAAATGTGACAAGCCTGAGGAAAAAGAGAAAATATATCAGGATTTTTGGATGGTGAGGAAAAGGATTCTGAATAGATTTTGAGCTGCCCATCTCTGGACTGATACAGTGAGAGATAAGGGAACCTCATAGTTGGTTGTGTCATTGAATTTTGAAATATCTTTGTTAAAGTAGTCTAGTGTATCAGTTGGTTAACGCATTATATAAAACTAACATTTCAGTGCAAATTCTTCCAGATAACTTATGTAGTATCACAGGTATCCATAGTCTTGATAATGTTCCATCTTCAGATTCATCTTTAGCTTTTATCTTCCCCCAGATTAGTGAAGCACCACTCGTTGAAAGACAACTGAGGACACACTGCTGAAATATACCCTGTGGGATCTCTTAAATACCCTTTTGGAAGAAAGCAGGAATTTACATAATACACCAAGCCACTCTGATAGTCTAAGAAAATCTACATACCAAACTTCTTGCTGTTATTACTTCTCCCGAGGGGATATTGAGTATTGGCAATATAAGAACAATAAAAATGTATCAAAATATAACAAAAGAAAAATGACATGTTATTTTTGCATATGTACATTTTGAAAAGATGTAGTAACAGTTTAGTATGAGTAGCAGGAAGGAGACTTGAAATCATTTTATTTCTTGTCTGGGAAGAAAGAACTTTAATATTTTATCATATTTCATTGGAGAGGAGAGAAGTTATGAAGAGCATGGAAAAAGCAAACTGGATGTG
>PITA01034620.1:0-11406 GCA_004023965.1 Spilogale gracilis | reverse complement strand
TTTAAAGATTTTATTTATTTATTTATTTGACAGAGAGAAACACAGCCAGAGAGGGAACACAAGCAGAGGGACTGAGAGAGGGAGAAGCAGGCTTCCCGCCGAGCAGGGAGCCCGATGTGGGACTCGATCCCAGGTCTCCAGGATCATGACCTGAGCTGAAGGCAGTCGCTTAACCAACTGAGCCACCCAGGCGCCCCAACTTTTCTCCACATTCTTGCTAGCATTTGTTATCTCTTGTTTTTATGATAGTCATTCTAACAAGTGTGAGGTGATATCTCTTAGTGGTTTTAATTTATGTTTCCCTAAGGATTAGTGACATCGAGCACTTTTTCATGTAGCTGTTCGCCATTTGTATGTATTCTTTGGAAAAATGTCTATTCAAGTTTTCTGCCCATTTTTTTTATGGGATTTTTTTTGCTCTGGACTTGTATGAGTTCCTTATAAATTTGATATGTCAGCTCCTCATCAGCTATATAGTTTGCAAAATTTCTTTCATTCGGTAGGTTGCCTTTTCATTTTGTTAGTTTCCTTCCCTATGTAAAAGCTTTTTATTTTAGTGTAGTCCCAAAAGTTTATTTTTGCTTTTGTTTTCCGTGCCGCAGGAGAAGATAGTGCTTTTTATTTTTTTATTTTTTATTTTCTTAAGGATTTTATTTATTTGACAGAGAGAGAGAGAGATCATGAGTAGGCAGAGAGGCAGAGAAAGAGAGGGAAAGCAGACTCCCCGCTGAGCAGAGAGCTGGGGGTTTGATCCCAGGACCCTGAGATCCTGACCTGAGCCAAAGGCAGAGCCACCCAGGTGCCCTGAGAAGATAATGTTTTGTTTTGTTTTGTTTTAAAGATCTTATTTTAGAGATCTTTAATGTTAGGCTCTGCCTCTAATGTTAGGCAGAGAGAAACACAGCCAGAGAGGGAACACAAGCAGGGGGAGTGAGAGAGGGAGAAGCTGGCTTCCCGCCGAGCAGGGAGCCCGATGTGGGACTCCATCCCGGGTCTCCAGGATCATGACCTGAGCCGAAGGCAGTCGCTCAACCAACTGAGCCACGCAGGCGCCCTCTGTTTTTGTTTTTTTTTTTTAAAAAAAGATTTTATTTATTAGGGTGCCTGGGTGGCTCAGTCGTTAAGCGTCTGCATTCATCTCAGGTCATGGTCTCAGGGTCCTGGGATCAAGACCTGCATTGGGCTCCCTGCTTCTCCCGTCTCCCACTCTCCCTACTTGTGTTCCTTCTCTCACTGTGCCTCTCTCTAGCAAATAAATAAATAAATAAATAAAAAACATATTTATTTGTCAGAGAGAGGAGATAGCAGGGGGAGCAGCAGGCAGAGGGAGAAGCAGGCTCCCCGCTGAGCGAGGAGCCCCGCCCCCCGGGGGGGGGAGGGCTGGATTTCAGGACGCTGGGATTATGACATGAGCCAAAGGCAGATGCTTAACTGACTGAGTTACCTGAGCTTCCCTTGAATTTATTTTTGTGTATGGGTATAAGAAAGTGGTTCAGTTTCATTTTTTTGCGTGTAGCTGTCCAGTTTTCCCAGTACTGTTTATTGAAGAGACCATCTTTCCCCTGTTGTATATTCTTGTCTTTTTTGTCATAGATTAATTGCCCATATAAGAATGGATTTATTTCTGGGCTCTCTGTTTCATTGTTCTGTGTGTGTATTTTGTGCCAGTACCAAACTGTTTTGATTACTATTGGTTTGGATGTTTGTATGTATATATGTATTATGTGATGACTATAGCTTTTTAAATAGTTTGAAATCAGGAGGTATGATACCTTTAGCTTTGTTCTTTCTCAAGATTATTTTGACTATTTGGGATCTTTTGTGGTTCCATATGAATTTTAGAATAGTTTTTTCTGGTTCTGTGAAAAATGCCATTGGAATTTTGGTAAGGATTGCATTGAATCTACAGAAGGCTTTCAATATAGATTTCAACAGTCTTATTTCTTCAGTCCATAAACAAGGATGTCTTTCTGAAAGCTTGTGTTTCCTTCGTTTCTTTCAATAGTGTTTTGTAGTTTTTGATGTACAGATCTTTCACCTTCTTCAACTTATTTTTACGTATTTTATTGTTTTTGATGTTTTTGTTAATGGAATTGTTTTCTTTCTTTTTTCTCGATAGTGTAGAGAAATGCAACTGATTTATTAATGTTGATTTTTATATCCTGAAACTTTACTGAATTTATTTATTGGTCTCACTTTCTTGGTGGTGATTTATGATTTTTTTATATTCAAGATATGTCTTCAGTGAATAGTTATATGCCCTCCTTTCTGATTTGGATGCCTATATTTCCCTTTTTTGGTGGAGGGGAATTGCTATTTATTTGTGACAAATATTCCACATTTGTGATCCTCTCCAGTCAGAAGTTCTTTTTTTTCTTAATTTTTTTCTTTCTTTTTTTTTTTTTTTAAAGATTTTTATTTATTTGACAGAGAGAAACACAGCCAGAGAGGGAACACAAGCAGGGGGAGTGAGAGAGGGAGAAGCAGGCTTCCCGCTGAGCAGGGAGCCTGATGTGGGACTCGATCCTGGGTCTCCGGGATCATGACCTGAGCCTAAGGCAGTTGCTTAACCAACTGAGCCACCCAGGCGCCCCAATCTTTTTGTTTTTTTTAAAGGTTTCTTTATTTAGATAATCTCTACATCTTAGAGGGGGCTGGAACTGAAGACCCTGAGATCAAGAGTCATGTGTTCCTCTGATTGAATCTGTCAGGTGCCCCGGTCAGAAGTTCTTTGAAACCAGGCTCTCAGCCTTGGCCAGAGGATGAAGTCATCTGACTGACCCATTCTGCCAGTGACCCCCACAGATAGTGTAGGTTTTAAACTGGCCATTGAACTTCCCTGTCACCTTGTCAGCCTTGGCCATGTTCTTCTGAATGGATGCGTGGTCCTTGGCACTGATCATGTGGTTGCTGGAGGAGCACTTGTAAGGCATGTACAGTTCCATGAATTTGCTGGATTCCTTCTGCACGTTGAGGGTATGCCTGCTGTCACCCTGGATGCCTTTCTTTTTCTAGCCTACTTGCTGTGTCTAGGACTTCTAGTACTATGTTTAATACAAGTGGTCAGAATGGGCACCCTTGTCTTGTTCCTGATCTTTGAGGAAAAGCTTTCAGGCTTTCACTGTTGAGTGTATTAGCTGTGGGCTTTTCATATATGGCCTTTATTATGTTGAGTTATGTTCCTTCTATATTAATTTGTTGAGCATTTTTACCAGGAAATGATGTTGAATCTTGTCAGTTGCTTCTTCTGTGTCAGGATGATTGATTTTTGTCTTTCATTCTATTAATGTAATATATCACATTTATCAATTTCTGTATGTTGAAACATCCTTGAATGCCAGGAGTAGATCTGACTTGATCATGGTATATGGTCTTTTTAATGTGCTGTTGAATTTATTTTGCTAGTATTTTGTTTAGAATTTTTGTGTCTTTATTTGTCAGAGATTTTGGTTTTTGTTTTCACAACAGAACGTCCTCATCCGGCTTTGATGTCTGTGTAATGTTGGCCTCACAAAATGAGTTTGAGACTGCTTCCTTCTCTTCAATTTTTTGGAAGAGTTGAAAAGAGTTCGTGTTAATTCTTCTTTCAGTGTTTGGTAGAATTCTTCCATGAAGCTATGTAGTCCTGGGCTTTTCTTTGTTGGAAGGTGTTTACCAATTCAGTCTCCTCAGTTGTTACCGGTCTATTCAGATTTTCTGTGTATTTTGTTTGTTTTTATGATTAACATTTGGTAGGTTATGTCGCTAGGAATTTATCTATTTCTTCTAGGTTATAGAATTTGATGGCATGTAATTATTCATGACAGTCTCTTAAGATCCTTTGTATTTCTGTGATATCAGTTGTAATGTCTGTTCTTTTGAGTTCTCTTTTTCTTGGTAAGTCCAGCTTATATGTTGTCAATTTTATCTATCTTTTCATGAAACCAGCCCTTGTTTGTCTATTCTCTGTTTTATTTATTTCTGCTCTGATCTTTGTTCTCTCATTTTTTCTGTGAACTTTGGGCTTAACATGATCTTTCTCTAACTCCTTGAGGTTTTTTAAGATTTTTTTTCTTGATGTAATAAGCATTTATTGCTATAAACTTCCCTCTTTGCATTATTTCAGCTGCATATCATGAATTTTGGTATGTTGCATTGCCATATGTGCTTGCTTCAAGACATGAAAAATTTCATCTTTCACTCTTTAGGTTGTTGAGAAGTATATTGTTTAATTTTCACATATTTGTTAATTTTTAAATTTTCTTCCTATTACTGATTTCTAGTTTCATACCATTTTGGCCAGAAAAGATACTTGGTATGATTTCAGTATTTTTTAATTTGTCAAGATTGATTTTGTGATTTAATACATGCTGTATGCTGGAGAGTGTTCCATGTATACATGAATGTATATTCTGCTCTTGAATGGAATGTCCTATGTGTGTCTGTTAGGGTCATTTGGTCTAAAGTATAGTTTGAATACTGCATTTCTGTATTGATTTTCTGCTGGGTGATATTCATTGTTGAAAGTGGAGTTTTGAAGTGTCGTCTGTTTTTCCCTTCAATCTGTTAGTATTTGCTTAATATATTTAGGTGCTTTGATGTTGGGTGCATATATATTTACAATTTTTATATCCTCTGGATGAATTGACTACTTTATCATTATATGTAGATCTTTGTCTCTTGTTACAGTTTTTTACTTAAAGTCTATGTTTTCTGATGTTATCTTGCAAGATCTAGTTATCTTGCTCTCTTTTGGTTTCCATTTGCATGGAATATCTTTTTTTTTTTTAAGATTTTATTTATTTTTTTGACAGAGAGAGAGAGAGAGATCACAAGTAGGCAGAGAGGCAGGCAGAGAGAGAGAGGAGGAAGCAGGCTCCCTGCCAAGCAGAGAGCCTGATGCTGGCTTCCATTCCATTTCATCAGGTCAGATCATGACCTGAGCCGAAGGCAGAGGCTTTAACCCACTGAGCCACGCAGGTGCCTGTGGAATATCTTTTTCCAACCTTTCACTTTGTTCTTATGAGTCTTTTATAGGTGATATATAAGTTGGATCTTGTTTTTTATCCATTCAGCCACTGTGTGCATTTTGATTGGAAAATTTGATCTTTTACATTTAAAGTAATTATTGATAGGTATTATTGGCATCTTGTTTATTGTTTCTGGCTGTCTTTTTTTTTTTTTTCCCTTAAATACCTCTACCTGCCAATGTGGGGCTTAAATACACAACCCAAGAATCAAGAGTCGCATGCTCTACCAGTGGAGCCAGCCAGGTGTCCCTATTTCTGGCTGTCTTGTAGTTCTTTTCTTCCTTTCTTTCTTCCTGTCTTTTTTTGTGAATTGATGCTTTTCTGTAGTGGTATACTTTGATTCCCTTCTCTTTATCTCATGTGTATTTATTATAGGTTTCTGTTTTGTGGTTACTTTCAGATTTGAAACATCTTACAGTTAAGGGCCTTTTTCGGGCGCCTGGGTGGCTCAGTTGGTTAAGTGACTGCCTCTGGCTCAGGTCATGATCCCAGAGTCCGGCGATCTAGCCCTGCATCAGGCTCCCTGCTCGGCGGGAAGCCTGCTTCTCCCTCTCTCACTCCCCCTGCTTCTCTCTCTCTCACTCCCCCTGCTTGTGTTCCCTCTCTGGCTGTGTTTCTCTCTGTCAAATAAACAAAATTAAAAAAAAAAAAAAAGTCTTTTTCAAGCTGATAACGTTCAACTTTGCTTATATACAAAACCTACCCTTTTACTCTCCCTCCTGACATTTTTTATATCATAATTTGCATCTTTTTATGTTATGTATCGATTGACAAATTATTGTAACTGTAACTATTTTTAGTATTTTTTTTAAGTAGGCTCCACACTCAGTGTGGGGCATGAACTCAGGACCCCAAGATCAAGAGTCGCCGTGCTCTATCAACTGAGCCAGCCAGGTGCCCCAGTACTTTTGTTCTTTAACCTTTATGCTAGAGTTAAGTGATGAACACCACTATATTACATTATTAGGATATTCTGAATCTGATTATATGTTTAGCTTTACCGGTGTGACGTGTATTTTCATATGTTTTCATATTGCCAATTAGCATCTTTTCATTTTAGCTCAATGAACTCCTTTCATCATTTCTTACAAGTTAGATTGAGTGGTGATGAATTTTCTTAGTTTTTCTTTGTTAGGGAAAGTGTTTCTCACCTTCCATTTCTGAAGAACAAAACTCTTCTGGGTAAATTATTCTTGGTTGGCATTTTTCTTTCTTCTTTCATCATTTTGATTATATGATTCCATTATCTTCTGGCATGCAGGGTTTCTGCTAAAATATCCACTAATAGCCTTATGAAGGTTTTCTCGTACGAGAGAATTAACTAATTTAAAATTTTTATTTATTTAAGGTGTTCCTGGGTGATTCAGTTGGTTGAGTATTTGACTTCAGCTCAGGCCATGATCCCAGAGTTCTGGGATTGAGCCATGCATCAGGCTCCTTGTTCAGTAGGGGACTGCTTCTCTCTCTCTCCCTTTGCCTAACACCCACCCTGCTTGTGTTCTCTCTCTATGTCAAATAGATAGACAGAATCTTTAAACAAATAATAATAATAAATGTCATTTATTTAAGTAAGCTCTACACCCAGTGTAGGGCTTGACCATGACCCTGAGATCTAGAGTTGCACACTTTTCCAAATGAGCCATCTTGTTGATTTTAAAATTCTCTCTTTATAGGATGCTTTGCTGGCACAGTTTGTAAAGTATGTAGTTCTTGATTTCAGGGTTTTAGTTCCTAATGCACAGTGGGATAGAGTTTACTTTTTTAAAAGATTAAATTCTTTCTCTCTCTCTCTTTTTTTAAAATAGACTCCATGCCCTCGTATGGAGCCCAGCTCAGGACTTGAACTCATGGACCTGAGGTCAAGACTTGAGCTGGGATCAAGAGTCAATCTGAGGCTTAACTGACTGAGCCACCCAAGAGCCCCTTAAATTATCTTTGTCTTTGATTTTAGACGGTTTTATTATAATCTATCTCGGAGAAGATTGTTTTGGATTGGAATTTTGGGTGTGCCATTACTTTCATGAATTGGATGTCTAAAACTCTTTCCAGGTTTGGGAAATTCTGTCATTATTTCTTTGAATAAACTTTCTATCCCTTTCTCTTCTCTGGGATTCTAGCGATGCATAAATTGTTTCTGTTGATATGTCCCATAAATTCCATAACCTTTCTTCATTCCTTTTCATTCTCTTTTTCTCTTTTTTCTCTTCTGACTGGGTAATTTCAAATGATCACTTTAAAAAAAAAAAACCACTTCAGGCTCACTGATTCTTTTTTTTTTTTTTTTTAAGATTTTATTTATTTGTTTGACAGAGAGAAACACAGCTAGAGAGGGAACACAAACAGGGGGAGTGAGAGAAGGAGAAGCAGGCCTCCCGCTGAGCAGGGAGCCTGATGCAGGGCTAGATCCCGTACTCTGGGATCATGACCTGAGCTGAAGGCAGACACGTAACGACTGAGCCACCCAGGCACACTGTCACTGATTCTTTTTTTGATCTAGTCCATAAGGTACTTTAAATTGTCAAATCCAACTAGGTATTATTTTTATTTTTATTGTTTTTTAACTTTTATCTTACATAATCTCTTAGCTGCATTTGCTAGGGTTGACTATTTTCTGTTTCTTAAAATATTCTCTTTCCTCACCTCTGGTTACACAACCACTTTTAGTCTTGTCCTTTTGGCCCTTCTCTTTTGGTCTCTTTGTCAGTTACTTTATTCAGTTCCGGATTAGTTATAGTTCTTTAAGCCTTCTTACCTTAACTTCTCTCTAAATATACTTTCTTCCTAAATTTTAGTTATTACTATGCTAACAGATTTACAGATTATAATTGCTAGACCAGACTTCTCCTCTGTGTATCCAACTGCCTAATTGATATTTTTTCCTGGAGATCTCACAGATTATTCAAGTTTTCATTTTTTTTTTGTTTGGTTGTTTTGTTTTTCTTTTTTTTTTTTTAGTAAGCTCTAGGCCCATCGTGGAGCTTGAACCCATGATCCTGAGATCAAGAGTCAAATGGTCTACTGACTGAGCGAGCCAAGTGCCCCTAAAAAATTTAACATATTCAAAATTTAATGCTTGCTTTGTAGTTCTTAACTTGACCTCTCCTAATCTCTACAATGTTGTAAATGATAACACCATCCATCCAGTTACTCAAGCTAGACACTGTCCTTGCCTATGTCTACTCAATGAACTAGTCCTGTTGATTCTGCCTATAAATTAAATCTCAAATCTTTCCACTTTTTTTTTTTAATCTTTACTGCCATCTCTCCAGTTATAGACTGCATTGTTTCTTGTTTGGGTACTATAGTGACTGCTTAATTCATCTTCCCATTTCAACTCCTGCCTCACTTTAATTTGTTCTTCCCATGGTAGCCACAGTAATATTTTCAAAACATTGATCAGACCATATAACTTCTTTCGTACATAAAATTATTCACTAGCTGTCTAATGAGTTCAGAATGAAAACCAAGTACTTCAACACAGGTTGGAAGGTTCTGTATCCCTCTCCCTCCTTCACTACACACTAGCTTCACTGTCCTTCTGTTCCTTTCATTTGAATGTCCCACTTTATGGGGCACTGGGCTGGCTCAGTCAGTTAAGCATCTGCCTTTGGCTCAAGTCATGATCTTAGGTTCCTGGGATAAAGCCCTGCATTGGGCTCCCTGCTCAGCAGGAAGCCTATATCCCCCTTTCCCTCTGCCTGCTGCTACCCCTACTTGTGCTTGCATGCAAGCTTTCTCTCTCTGTGTCAAATAAAATCTTAAAAAAAAGAAATCCTACCTTACATCTTTTGTCCACATTTCCTCTTTCTGAAATGATCTTCTCTTTCATTCTCTGAATGGCCAATTTCTTCTCATACTTGAAGTTTCAATGAAATATCACCTTTTGGACCAGACTAACCAAAGTAGGTCACAGCTTTCTGTTTTTTTCTTTCTAGCCCATTTATCATGATGAGTAATTACGAGATTACTTTATGATTCTTTGATTCATGTCTTTATCTCCACTAAATGCTAAGTTTCATTATGACCAAGATTATCTCTGGTATAGCTCAGTATTTTGCCCTTGGTACCTGTCCTTGCCTGGTACTCTAAAGCAGGCATTCAGTATTTGTTGAATAAACGGATATGAACTCTTTATGTCTCAGGCATTATTATAAGAGCTTTACATGTATTCATTTTCATCTCCATAACAATTCTATTGCATAGGCGCTGTTACTGCCCCCATTTTATGAGTAAGTTTAGGTGACTTATCCAGAGTCATACAGCTAGTACATGACCACACCAGAATTAAACCTAAGTCTTTGTAATTTTTGAGCCCGTGTTTCTTTATTTTTTTTAATTTTTTGAGACTGTGTTTTAACAACTTTCTGCTAGTTAATGGAATCTATAATCAAGAAAGATACTTTTGAAAAAACATTTAGTAAACATTGATTTATTGCCTACTTAATTCCTAAATGAATAGTGAATAATTGAGTGCCTGCATAAAAACAGAATCTGATTTTTCTTCATTTGCAAAATAAAGAAAATGATTTTTTTGTTGTTAACCCAAGTTGAATAATTATTAAATCATTATTTTATAATTGTAGGATTTGCAAACTGGGAGGGCCAGGCATTCTAACATTTTACCCCTTTCCCCCTCATTTCAGCTACCAAAGATAATACTTGCCTTTCCCTTAAAGAATGTTGGGATTTGAGAGGTTTCAGTTCGAAGCATTCCTCTTCCTCCAATCCACATGAGAAATAAGAAAGTTTGAGAGATAGAAATAAAAACAATTCCTTTATTATGAATAAAACTAATATTCAAGAAGGTAGCTTATATCTGTGAGCCAGTGGATTTCTAATACTATCCTAGAATTGACAGATTTATCTACCTGTATATAGCAGTGATTTATTTGTTTATTTTTTAAAGATTTTATTTATTTATTTAACAGAGAGAAACACAGCTAGAGAGGGAACACAAACAAGGGGAGTGAGAGAGGGAGCAGCAGGCTTCCCGCCGAGCAGGCAGCCTGATGCGGGGCCCAATCCCCGGTCTCCAGGATCATGATCTGAGCCGAAGGCAGTCGCTTGACCAACTGAGCCACCCAGGTGCCCCATAGCAGTGATTTAAAAAAAGCAAATGGAAAGCTATGGACTTCCCGTCTGGTGGCTTACCCTTTTAAAATTTAACCAGTGTGGAGGGGCATCTGGGTGGCTTAGTTGGTTAAACGACTGATGCTTGGTTTCCACTCAGGCCATGGTCTCAGGGTCTTGAGATCAAGCCCTGTATTGGGCTCCTCAGTGAGCGAGGAACCTCTTTTGCATGCCCTTGCCCCTTTTCTCCCCACTCATGCTTTCTCTCTAAAACAAACAAACAAAATAAATAAAAAGAGTTTGGAAAAAAAAGAAAAACAAAAAAAATAAAACAAACAAAACAATCATTGTGGAGTAGCAGTGCTGAATGTGTATAGGCATACCTCATCCTATTGTACTTCACTTTATTGTGCTCTGCAGTTACTGTATTTTTTACAGATTGAAGATTTGTGGCAGCCTTGTGTTAAGCAAATAGGCACCACTTTTCCAACATCATTTGCTCAGTTTGTGTCATTTTGGTAATCCTTGCAATATTTCAATTTGTTTATTTATTTATTTATTTAAAGATTTTATTAATTTCTTTTAAGAGGCACAGTGAGAGAGGAAACACAAGTAGGGGGAGTGGGAGAGGGAGAAGCAGGCTTCCTGCGGAGCAGACAGCCTGATGTGGGGCTCGATCCCAGGTCTCCAGGATCATGACCTGAGCCGAAGGCAGTTGCTTAAGCAACTGAGCCACCCAGGCGCCCCAAGACTTTTTTTTTTTTTCAGGGCCACCTGATTGGCTCAGTTTGAAGTGAGTGTCTTGTCTTAGGGTCGTGAGTTTGAGCCCCACATTGGGTGTAAAGATTGCTTAAGTAAATACATAAAGTTTAAAAAAAATTTTTTTTTCTGGCCTACATGTTGGAATATTTTAGAGTGACATGCTATATTTAGTATTTGCTTTGAAATCATGTGGGAAGTAGGGAAATAGGTAGAGCTACAGATCCAGCAGTTTGACCATGAATAATTATTGAAGCTAACTAAGAAGTATGTAAGGATTCATTATACTTTTTGTTTACTTTTGTATATGTTTTTCATTATAAAAAGTAAAAAAAAAAAAAAAGCTCTTGTTATTAAACTTTGCTTCCTATCCTCTGCCAGGAGTGTCATCTTTTTTTAATAGGTAGGTTGTGAGTAACTTTACCATAACAGCCTAGTTATTACTTAAGGATATCACTGAACAAAACTGTCAGGAGTAAGCCTAAACAAAGATAGAAAAGAAGGGGGAAAATGGAGGATGAAAGAAAGGGAGTGAGAGAGAAGAGGGAGACTAAAAAAAAGGAAAGAA
>PITA01034619.1:0-11408 GCA_004023965.1 Spilogale gracilis | reverse complement strand
TGTGGTTATTAGGTCTCCAGGGTCTTGGATCAGAGACACTCGGGGCGGAAAGGAGGAACCTGGGGCCTCCCCTCGAGGTGGCATCTCAGAGTCTGTCACACTGTCTCCCCCAGGTCCTTGCTGAGCAGGGTCCACTTCCTGCTTCTGGTCATCCTGGAGGTGTCCCTGCTCCTGACCATGCTCAGTGCTGTCCTTTGGGCGTCTTCTCTCCTTGTGGGGTCCTCAACAACTAGAAGCTTCAGCCTTTCATGCCCTGGATATGGGATATCCTTGGATATGCTGCCCAGAGACATTGCCCTTCGATGAGAGAAGATAAGATTCACCACATCGGATTTATCCATTTTTCTGTTGATGGCTTTGGGTTGTTGCCCACTGGGGCTATTCCACAGCCAGGCTGCCATGAATTTTCTTGTATGGGTCACCTAGTCTCCATGTGAAATGATTTCACTGAGGCACATCTGTAGGGATGGGACTGCTGGGGCTCAGGGTCGTGCATATGCAACCTCACTAGATAATGCCAGATGATTTTCCAAACTCATTCACGGCCCCACTTAGCTCCCATCAGCTAGGACTGAGGGTTCCTATTGCCTTGCCTCTCTGTGTGACTGTTTGGATTGTCAGATTATTTTAATTGTTAACTTTTCCCAGTTTGAAATAGTTCTTTGTTTCAGCATCTAGAGGGGGAGCTGGCTGTGTAGCCAAGGCAGAGACATGTGAGCAGGAGAGGGCCAGTGCAGGTTTTGAGGTCAATGAGAACAGACAACATGCACACAGGCCCAGGGCTTGCACCATTTCCTCACAGTAGGAGGGAGAGAGAGGGATCCAGGTGGTACATCCATCCCCCATGGCCGGTGCATCCCCTCAGCAGCCAGTGTGGCAGTGTGGCTGCATGCACTCCTCTTGTCCTGCAGGAGAGCGCTGGCCCTAATGGGGTGCACCTAGGGTCACTGGCCCTTGCATGTAAGCAGAACAAAGGAGCACTCAGGGAGCCTGAAAAGGATTCCCACAAAAGGCAATAAGCCCAGCACAGTTCTTGTGGGCCCTTTATCTCTCTGTGAGGAAGTCTTCTGTCCTCAGGCACATTCCACGTGGCCAAGCAGGTCAGGCAGGAGGCTGTCTTTCCCAATCTTCTTGTGTGTTAATTTGAGCGTCTCTGGCTGCCCTCATGGTGAGCACCTTTTCACGTCCTATTGCATTCCCTCTTCTGTTCAACTTGCCCATCTTTCATGGGTTTCTCATTTCCTTACTGAAGCATAGGACCTATACTCTCTGCGGTGAAATTTTATCAGTCATGCCTTTCAAATCCGTGCGCCCATAATTGGTGGCTTTTCGTTCCTTCAAGGCAGGAAGGGTGGAGGAATGAATCCAAGGTGATACATGGGAAGATAAATCACAGAGGGAGGGAGCCACCGTCATCTAGCTTCAGGAAGTGATAGAGCAGCAGAGCATGAAAATAGAGCTTTTAGAAATCTGCTCCAGTGAGAGACATCCCTGCCTGGAATGTGTTCGGGTGGTGAAGCAGAATGGAATCTTAGCTGGGACAGTGTGGTCTCAGGATCCCCAGGATCACAGAAGACCGGAGTGCCTGAGTATGGCACAGTTCCCAGGCATCAGTGGGGAAGCTGGTAGCAATCAGTGAGTCCAGGCATTGGCTGTCAGCTTGGGGTTTCCATAAACCATGAACTGCAGCATGGTCAGAGGACTGTTCTCCAAGCAGGAGCCCAGCAAGTGGCAGAACCAGCAAGATCGTCCTTCGTCCCCCCGCGATGAGCAGCACCTGCATGAGTGGCAGAATTCTGCATGATTTGGAGACTGGAAACCGGATTGTGTGCCTGAGATAGAAATGCTCAGTCACTGGCTGTTTGAGCACAGAAGGCAGACGCAGACCAGGGAGACAGGAGTGATTGACTGCTTTTCCCTGAGGGTAGACTGAATAGTGGGGTTCCTAGCTCTCGGCTGGAGGCCTGAGGTTTGGGAGGCGGGCTATTTCATTCTCAACCTCTAATGCCCTGCAGAATGCCTTCAGGGAACAAAAACCACATAGAGCAATCTGAAGCAGGTTAATTAGCGTGCAGCCCTGGCAAGGATGGTGCTTAATTCTGCCTAGGGTAAAGACACCTGAGAATCAATGCAACAGGAGCCTTTCCTGGAAAATCAGCAGAAAACATCAGCTAAGAACAAGTTTACCAATTCATAGAAAACTGCAAAATCCAGAGCTGCAAAAATAATATATATAATTCATGGGATTTCCCCCATGAATCTTTAGTCTTTTAAAGTTTTCAATGAATTTCTTATAGTATCAACTTTTTTAAAGAAACCTTTTTTAATTTTCATTTTTACAGTTACATTTTATCCTTTCATTGTATTTAATTTTATATTCACATATATATAAAGAAAGAAAAACTTATATATATATATTTCTTTACAACTTTGGGATGCAGTTTTTTCTAACTAACAGACCAAAATACTCCCAGAATCTAGTGTATGGCTCTGCTCTCTTCACTTGTCTCCCCATATTTTTCTCTCATTTCGTCGTTGAAGTCTTTTTAAATTTTCATCATTACAATCACATTCTATCCTTTCAATATATTTCATTTTATTTTTGTATATATATAAGTTTTTATTTTTTAATAAATTTTGAGATGTAGTTTCTCTTAACAAACCAAGCAGAATACACTCAGGATATAATATTCTGTTCTGTTCACCTATTCATATGCATCTTTTTTGTCTTTTAATTTTCATTTTTACACTAACATTCTCTCCTTTCATTGTATT
This sequence comes from Spilogale gracilis, assembly GCA_004023965.1. Lineage (NCBI taxonomy): Eukaryota > Metazoa > Chordata > Mammalia > Carnivora > Mephitidae > Spilogale > Spilogale gracilis. The sequence continues at coordinate 8,633 of PITA01034619.1, read as the reverse complement.
TAATTTTATTTTTGTACATATATAAATTATTCTTTCTTTAAAATAAGGGATCTAGTTTTCTAACAAACAGACCAAAATGCACACAGGATCTAGTGTACTTCTCTGTCCTGTTCACCTTTCTGATTATAGTCTCTCTTTTTTAAAAATTGTATTTATTTATTTTTTTGGTTCAGGTCTCTTCTTCTTTTTAAATTTAATTTTATTTTTTCAGTGTTCCAAGATTCATTGTTTATGCCCCACACCCAGTGCTCCATGCAATATGTGCCCTCAGTACTCACCACCAGATGCTCCCATCCCCCCATCGTCTTCCCTCCAAGACTCTCAGTTTGTTTCTGAGTCCAAAGTCTCTCATGTTTCGTTTCTCTCCCCAAATTACCCTACTTCCCATTTCCTTTCCTTCTCCTGCTGTCCTCTATATTACCCCTTATGCACCACAAGTAAGTGAAACCATGTGATACTTGATTATCTCTACTTGGCTTATTACACTCAGCAAAATCTCTTCCAATCCAGTCCATGTTGCTGCAAAAGTTGGATAGTCATCCTTTCTGATGGAGACATAATATTCCATTGTATATATGTACCACATCTTCTTTATCCATTCATCCGTTGAAGGGCACCTTGGCTCTTTCCACAGTTTGGCGATTGTGGCCATTGCTGCTGTGAACATTGGGGTACATATGGCCCCTCTTTTCACTACATATGTATCTTTGGGGTAAATGCCCAGTAGTGCAGTTGCAGGGTCATAGGGTAGCTCTATTTTTAATTTTTAAAGGAATCTCCACACTGTTTTCCAAAGCGGCTGCACCAGCTTGCATTCCCACCAACAGTGTAAGAGGGTTCCCCTTTCTCCGCAGCCTCTCCAACACTTGTTGTTTCCTGTCTTGTTAATTTTGGCCATTCTGACTGGTGTAATGTGGTATCTCAATGTGGTTTTGATTTGAATTTCCCTGATAGCTAGTGACACTGAACATTTTTTCATGTGTCTGTTAGCCATTTGTATATCTTCTATGGAGAAGCGCCTCTTCATGTCTCTTGCCCATTTTTTGATGTGTTCGTCTTCTTTTTGGGTGTTGAGGTTGAATAGTTCTTTATAGATCTTGGATATCAGCCCTTTGTAGTGTCATTTGCAAATATCCTCTCTCATTCTGTGGGTTGCCTCCTTGTTTTGTTGACTGTTTCCTTTGCTGTACAGAAGCTTTTTATTTTGATGAAGTCCCAAAAGTTCATTTTCGTTTTTGTCTCCTCTGCCTTTGGAGACGTGTGTTGAAACAAGTTGCTATGGCCAATGTCAAAGAGGTTACTGCCTATGTTCTCTTCCAGGATTTTGATGGATCCTGTCTCACGTTGAGGTCTTTCATCCATTTTGAGTTTGCCTTTGTGTGTGGTGTAAGAGAATGGTCTGCTTTCATTTTTCTATACGTAGCTATCCAAACTTCCCAGCACCATTTTTTGAAGAGACTGTCTTTTTTCCACTGGATATTTTTTTTCTGCTTTGTTGAAGATGATTTGACCATAGATTTTTCGGTCCATATCTGGACTCTCTACTCTGTTTCATTGGTCTATTTGTCTGTTTTTGTGCCAGTACCATGCTGTCTTGGTGATCACAGCTTTGTAATAATGCCTGAAACCAGGTAACGTGATGCCCCAGCTTTGTTTTTCTTCTTCAACAATTCCTTAGTGATTCAGGGTCTTTTTTTATTTTCTGACCACAATGCTGTGAAACTGGAGCTCAACCACAACAAAAAGTTCAGAAGAAAATCAAACACTTGGAAGCTAAAGACTATCTTGCTCAAGTATCTGTGGATCAACCAGGAAATCAAAGAAAAACTGAAACACTTCATGAAAACCAATGAGAATGAAGATACATCAATCCAAACCCATGGGATACATCAAAGGCAGTCCTAAGGGGGAAATACATAGCCATCGAAGCCTCATTCAAAAAAATAGAAAAATCCCGAATACACCAACTGTCATTACACATTAAAGAACTGGAAAATCAACAACAAATTAAACCAACCCCACACATAAGACGGGAAATAATTAAGATTAGAGCTGAGGTCAATGAATTAGAAACTAGGGATATAGTAGAACACATCAATGAAATTAGGAGTTGGTTCTTTGAAAGAATTAATAAAATCAATAAACTATTGGCCAAACTCATCCAAAAGAAAAGGGAGAAGACCCAAATTAATAAAATTATGAATGAAAGGGGAGAGATCAGAACTAACACCAAGGAAAGAAACAATCATCAGAAATTACTATCAACAATTATATGCCAATAAGTTTAACAACCTAGAAGATATGGATACATTCCTGGTTCAGGTCTCTTCTGATTTTCTTAGTGTATATTTCTCTGTGGCCATTGCTATCATTTCAGTATTCTGTGTTCTTGTTCATCTATTCTTCTCTGGACATAATGATAAGATGAAAAACTCACCCCAAAAGAGAGAATAAAGGGCAGTACTGACTACCAGGGGCATAATTAGTATGGATATAAGTAAGATGACAGAACTAGAGTTCAGAATAATGATTATAAGGACACTAGGTGGGCTGGAAAAAAGCATAGACTACACTAGAAAATCCATTTCTGGGGAAATAAATATCCAAACCCTTCTCTGAGGCCAGCCTTACTTTGATCCCCAAACCAGACAAAGACCCCATCATAGAGTAAAATTACACATCAATATCCCTTATGATCATGGATAACAAAATCCTCACCAAGATACTAGCTGATTAGGACCCAACAATAAAGGATTATTCACCATGACTAAGATGGATTTAATTCTTGGGTTGCAAGGATGGTTCAACATGCACAAATCAATCAATGTGATACACCACATGAAAGGACAGGAACCAGATGATCTTCTCAATAGATGCAGAAATCCATTTGATGAAGCACAGCATTGTTTCTTGATTAAAACTCTTCACAGTATAGGGATATAGAACATACCTCAAAATATTGAAAATCATATACAAAAAGCCCCAGCAAATATCATTCTCAATGGGGAAAAAATGAAATCTTTCCCCTTAAGGTCAGGAACACGGCAGGGATGTCCACTACCACCACTGCTATTCATCATAGTACTAGAAGAAGTACTAGTACAGAATTCAGCCAACAAAAAGAAATAAACAGCCTCTGAATCAGCAAGGAAGAAGTCAAACTCTCACTCTTCCAAGATGACATGGTACTATATAGACAGCCCAAAAGACTGCACCCCAAATTGCTAGAACTCATACAGGAATTTAACAGTGTGGCCAGATATAAAATCAATGCACAGAAATTCTTTGCCTTTCTATGCACTAATAATGAGGCAGAAGAAAGAGAAGTTAAGGAGTTGATCCCTTTTACAATTGTATCAAAAACCATTAGATACCCAGGAATACACCTAACCAAAGAGAGAAATAATCAGTACTCAGAGAACTATAGAACAACCATGAAAGAAATTGAGAAAGACACAAAACAATGGAAAAAAATTCCATGCTCATGGCTTAGAAAAACAAATATTGTTAAAATGTCTATGTTACCTAGAGAAATCTATACATTCAATGCCATCCCATGCAAAATACCATCAACTTTTTCCACAGAGCTGGAACAAATAATCCTAAAACTCATATTGAACCAGAGAAGACCCTGAATAGCAAAAGGAGTGTTGAAAAAGAAAACCAAAGCTGGTGGCATCACATTTCTGGACTTTAAGCTCTATTACAAAGCTGTCATCATCAAGGCATCTTGGTATTGGCACAAAAACAGACACACAAATCAGTGTAACTGAATAAAGAACCCAGCAATGGACCTTCAGCTCCATGGTCAACTAATCTTTGACAAGCGGGAAAGAACAGCTAGTGAAAAAAAGAATATCTACTGGACAGTCTCTTCAACAAATGGTGTTGGAAAAATTGTACAACCATGTGCAGAAGAATGAAAGTGGACCATTTTCTTACACCACACACAAAAATACAGTCAAAATGGATGAAAGACCTAAATGTGAGACAGGTACCCATCAAAATCCTAGAGGAGAACATAGGCAGCAACCTCCTCAAATGTGACCCCAGTGACTTCTTGTTGGACACATCTCCAAAGGCAAAAATGAGCTATTGGGAACTCAACAAGATCAAAAGCTTTTGTACGGCAAAGGAAACAGTTGACAAAACCAAAAGATGACTGATAGAATGGGAAAAGATATTTGAAAATGTCTTATGAGATAAAGGGCTAATATCGAAAACCTATAAAGAACTTGCCAAACTCAACACTCAAACAAGAAATCACCCAATCAAGAAATGGGCAGAAGACATGAACAGACATTTCTCCAAGGAGACATCCAAATGACCAACAGACACATGAAAAAATGCTACACATCACTCGGCATCAGGGAAATACAAATCAAAACCCAATGAGATCACCTCACATCAGTCAGAATGACTAAAATTAATAAGTCAGGACATGACAGATGTTGGTGTGAATGTGCTGGAAGGGCAACCCTTTTACACTGTTAGTGGGAATGCAAGCTGGTGCAATTATTCTGGGAAACAGTATTGAGGTTCTTCAAAAAGTTGAAAATAGAGCTACCCTATAACCCAGCAATTGCACTACTAGCTATATACCCCAAAGATACAAATGTAGTGATCCAAAAGGACACCTGCACCCCCATATCTATAGCAGCAACACCCATAATAGCCAAACTGTGGAAGGAGTCCAGATCCAGCAACAGGTGAATGCATAAAGAAGATGTGGTATATATATACAATGGGATACTACTCGGCCACCAAAAAATTGAAATCTTGCCATTTGCAACAATGCGGATGGAACTAGAGGGTATTATGCTAAGTGAAATTAGTCAATCAGAGAAATCAGAGAAAGACAACTATCATATGAACTCACCTACATGTGGATTTAAGAAGCAAAACAGAGGATCATAGGAAAAGAGTGGGAAAAAAAATAAAACAGGATGAAGTCAGAGATGGAGACAAACCATAAGAGACTCCTAATCACAGGAAACATACCAAGAGTTCCTGAAGGGGATGGGATTGCAGGGATACGGTACAGGGTGATGGCCATTATGGAGGGCACGTGGTGTAAGGAGCACTAGGTATTATACAAGACTGAGGAATCACTGACCTCTACCTCTGCAACTAAGAATACATTCTATGTTAATTAATTGAATTTAAATTAACAAGTAAATTTTAAAAAGGTAAAAAGAGAAATCAATGAGATCGAAAAGAGGAAAACAGTAGAGAAAATCAGTGAACCAAAAATGCAGTTCTTTAAAACAACAACAATAAAATTGTTTTATGCCTCTAGCAAGGCTGACAAAGAACAAAGAGAGAGAGTACAATCACCACTATCAAATAATATTGGCAATATCACTAAGATCCTGAAACCATTAAAGGATAGTAAGAAAATGATGCAAACAACTTTATACCCATACATTTAACAACTTAGAAGAAATGGACAAATGCCTTAAAAGCCGCAAACTACCAAACTCAACCAAGACGAAATAAACACTCTCAGTAATTTCAATAACCATTAAAGAAATAAAATACGTGATTTTAAAACATCGAAAAAAGAAATATCAAGGCCCATAGTCACTAGAGAATTCTACTAAACATTTAAAGATGAATTAACACCAATTTTGCACAATCTCTCCCAGAAGAGAGAATCAAACTAACACTTCCCATTTCGTGTTATAAAGCTAGTATTATCCTGATACCAAACTTGACCAAAACAGTATTTAAAAAAAAAAACAAAGGCCAGTGTGTCTCATGAACATAGGCACAAAATTCGTCCACAAAATATTAGCATATGGAATCCAGCAAAGAAGTATACACTGGGGATGGAGTGAGGATAATTCCACTGTAATCCACCATACCAAACTAAAGAAGAAAAATCATAGGATCATATCAAATGACATTGAAAAAGCATATAACAAATTCCAACAACCACTCATGATAAAAAACTCTTAAAAATTAAAATAGAAGGATTTCCTCAACTTGATGAAGCCCATCTAAAAATAAAGAATAGCTAACATTATACATAACAATGAAAAAGTAAATTCTTTCCCTCTAAGGTCTTGAGTAGGGCAGAGATGCTCACTCCCACCACTGTTACTCATCTTAGCATTGACAATTATGGCCATTCCAGTAGGTCAGAAAAAGAAACAAAGGCATTGATAAAGGAAAAGGTGATTAAAGTGGTCCCTGTCTGTTGATGACATAATTGTCTATGTAGAGAATCTCAAGCAATGTACAAAACCTCGTAGAACTAAGAGGTGAGTTCATCAGGTCATGGGATACATGAACGCGTGAAAATCATCCTCCAGTCCAGTGCAGCCTTCTGATAAGTATAGCCTGGTCAACATCTTGATCTCGACTTTGTGAGACATGCTGAGGCACAACCACCCAGATAAGCCACTGTGAGATTTGTGACTCCCAGCAAGTGTGAGAAAATAAATGTTTATTGTGTTCAGCCACTAAGTTTTGGGGGAATTTTTTATGCCACGGTAGATATCAAATCTCATTGGACCACACATTCCTTGGGAAAATGTCTGCATCCAATTAAGTCTCTATTCACTCTATCACTCATTTACTCATTCAGTAAATATGTCTCCTAAGCCAACCATTTGTCACAAAGGCAGTGGGCCACCAGGTAATTCTGTGATGAATAAAACAGACCCAGAATGCTATGACGAGCTCTATCCCAGTGGGAGAGATGGCTAGAACCCATCAAAGCAAACATACTAACAAGGTTTGGTGAACTTTGAAGGAAATAAAGAGGGATCTGTGATTGAGACAACAGGGTGGCCCCTAGGAAGAGTGATCAGGGAGCCCACCTCATCCAAGGTGAAATCTAAAGAATAAGAAGGAACAAACTGTGAGAAGAGGTGGGCAAAGGATCCAAGAAGAGGGACAAGCTGGTACTAAGGTCCTGGGTAGGGATGGGCACTATGGCTGAAACACAAGACTCGTTGCCAGGAGGTGGGGGACAAGAGGGAACTACAGAACCCAGCAGTGGTCAGGCCCACTTGGGCCATGTAAGCCAAGCAAGGAGAGTGGGTTTCATCTGAAGAGCAGGGGACAAATGTGTACTGGCTACTACTGAGATTTGTTGAAATGCTCTCTTGCTGATGAGTGGAACAGAGGGAGGACAAGGCACAAGAGCACTGGGAAGAATAGAGATATCAGTATTTTACTGAAAGGAGAGAGGATGGTTGAAATGTCAGGAGGAAAAGAGGATATGCACAAATGGAGATGTTAGGAGAAATATTAATGGGGAGTGGCAGATAAGGAGTCCTGGGTGACAGGGTCTAGTTACAATAACTCAGAAATATTGTTGCCGTTGATTGGGATAAGATAATGTGGAAGAGGAGCAGGTCTGGGCAGAGAATGTTTAGGGGAAATGGATAGACCTGGTTGTGCATATCAAGTTCGAGGAGTTGGCATAACCCAGGCAAGACACTGGACCCTGCTTGCCTACCATTTCCAGTGGAAACTCATCCCAGACCCATCAAGTCATGAGCATGAGCAACTCTGAGTAGGGACAGACCCGCTTCCCCACCTCCTGGCCAGGACCATCGCCCAACTCTGCACCTTGAAGAGGCCTCTGGTCACCACATGAAACCAAAATGGAAACTGGCAGCCAGTGCTTTTTCAGGCCAAGCTCCTGTCACACAGCAGCCCCTCGTGCCACTGGATGGAGAGGAAGAGCCGAGTCTCAGCTTTGCATGTCCCCAGTGTCCCATCAGCTCCTTCAGTCTCTGGACCCTCTTCTCCACTGTCAGTCCTCCACCCTGGGAGGACCCACAATAGAGTGGACTTTCCAATGAAGAAAGAGTTGAAGTGAGGTGCTCACAGGGTTGGTAAGGGCTGCTTCAGGTCCGTATCTGGAGAACAGAGAAACACACAGGAGGGAAGCACAGCCTGGGGGATTTGTACCCTGGTTAGGAACCCAGAACCCAAAGGGAACCTTTGAAAGCATCAGAGGTCACAGTGCCTACTGTGTGCCCAGAGGAGAGCAGGGGTCCCATGGGGACTGTGGGTGCTTGAAGCTGCAGGCTGGGGGTCCTAACATCACTGTGTTCACCACCAATACCTGAGATGATGGGCTGCTGGGGCTCCACCCTGGACACAGTCATCCTGACTACAAGGAAGTAATACATCACAAGGGTGAGGAAGTCCCCCTGAGGAAGAAATGCTCTCACTGTGGCTGCATTGTGTGGGGTGAGTGTGGACAGAGAGAAGAGCAGCTGTGGGCTGTTTAAGGGAACAGGAATCCCAATCTAGTCCTGGACCAGGAACCATCGTGTCGTCTGGATTGAGTGGATGGAGGCACAAGGTCCAGGACTCTGCCTTGGACGGTGCTGCTTCTGTCCCTGAGCTTCCTGCACCCTGACCAGCTTGAGTCAACGTGGAAGAAGATTGTGAGACCAAACACAGGCTGGACGGGGAAGCAAAGACCTCAGAAAGCAGAAGTCGGCCCTGGAGACTGGACTGTCTGTGAGGAGGCTTGAAATTGCCCCCTCAGCAGCCTGACTCTGCTGTGGGTGAGGTCTGTGCTGCGGACATGACCCCCGGGGACGGGAGCCCGTGGCTGCCTGCAGCTCTGCTCCTTCTGCAGGTCCCAGGTGAGGGGCTGAGCC
>PITA01034618.1:0-11403 GCA_004023965.1 Spilogale gracilis | reverse complement strand
TGGATTGGATTTGCAAATAAGAGCAAAAAAGGGTGATTTTACTTAATGTGTACTTAAATATTGCTTATCCAAGACAAATTTTGGTTATATATCATATCCAGGTAATGAAGAACATGACTTCTCTTCAGTTGTTATTATCAGAGGATTGTTTTAAGGGTACGATGCATTCTGCTGGAAAACAAACGAACAATGACAACAAACACAACACTGGATCCTGAGGTTTTCCTTTTTTTTCTTTATTCTTATCTGCTTGTATTCCTTATTCTTAACTCAAAGATGATTTTTTAACAACTATTTCATCTATAGTGTGAGAAAAGGAATATCTTCATATGCATATATGCTATTTTTCAGATGTCTATGGCTCCTTATCTCTCAAAAGCCCTGAAATGAAATCTATATTTAATACCAATAAATACAATCTTCCAGAGGCTGTGCATTTTTTTTGTTTGTTTTTTAGAGAAGGAGGTGGGAGGGTTAGAAGAGGGAGAGTGAGCATCTTAAGCAAATTTCATGCCCAGCACAGAGCCCAACTTGGGCTCAGTTTCACTATCCTGAGATCATGACCTGAGCTGAAATCAAGATTGGAACACTTAACCAACTGACTTACCCAGGCTCCCCACAGGCTACGCATCCTTAATTATGTTTTTGATGTCTTTGAAAAGATACTATCTCTAACTTCTCATCTTACCCCTACTTAGTTTAGGTCTTAAGACTCTGCAACCTGACTTTCCTGTCCAGTCTCCCACTGCTCGAACACCCACAGGAACGTTATTACTGTTGAAGCCATTGGCATATTTTTTAAAATTTTATTTTATTTTTTCAGTGTTCCAAGATTCATTGTTTATGCCCCACACCCAGTGCTCCATGCAATTCGTGACCTCAGTACCCACCACCAGGCCCTCCCATCCCTCCACCCCCTTCCCTCCAAGACCCTCAGTCTGTTTCTCAGTCCAAAGTCTCATGTTTCATTTCTCACCCCAAATTATCCTACTTCCTATTTCCTTTCCTTCTCTTACTGTCCTCTATATTACCCTTTATGCACCGCAAGTAAGTGAAACCATGTGATACTTGACTTTCTCTACTTGGCTTATTTCACTCAGCATAATCTCTTCCAATCCAGTCCATGTTGCCACAAAAGTTGGATATTCATCCTTTCTGATGGAGGCGTAGTATTCCATTGTATATATGTACCTCCTCTTCTTTATCCATTCATCTGTTGAAGGGCACCTTGGCTCTTTCCACAGTTTGGCCAATGTGGCCAGTGCTGCAATGAACATTGGGGTACATATGGACCTTCTTTTCATATGTACCCCAGTGTTCATTGCAGCAATGGCATATTTTTTGTAGTTATTTTGCCTGACATCCCCACAATATTTTTTTTTAAGTTAAGATCCACCATTCTTCAAATGGATTCCATGTCATCTTCCTGATTTTTTTCCTGACTCTCTCTCTATATATTTTTTAAGATTTTATTTATTCATTTGACAGAAAAAAGAGAGAGCACAAGCAGGGGGCATGGCAGGCAGAGGCAGAGGGAGAAGCAGGTCCCTGCAAACCAGGGGGAGCCCGATGTGGGACCCCAGGGTCATGACCTGAGCTGAAGGCAGTTGCCCAGTCAACTGAGACACCCAGGTGCCCTCTATCTCTCTTTTTAGTGACCTGAAGTCTCTTCTTTTTTTATTCACCTATGAATATTTTTGTTCCCCAATATTTTGTCTTGATACCTCTCTTTTCTTGTTTTCTCTTTTCTCGTCTTCATACTGCATGCTCTCCAAGAGGATTTTACTTCATGCAATTGACTTATTGTCACTTATATGATGAATTCCAAAGGCTGGAACTTTTCCAAATAAAACAATTGCTAGTATACATCACGAGTTGGATGTTCCACAGGGACTTCATACACCATGAATTCAAAGTGAAATCATGGTCCTTCTTCAAGCCTTATTCTCTTCTAGTGTAAACTCTTTATTGATAAAGATTAATCTCAAGTGTGTGGCCTGCAAGGCTCTTCATGGACAGGACCTTCCTTATTTTCTCATTTTATCACTTACATATTCCTTACCTTTCTTTCTGATAACTTAAATTCCACAAACATTGGACTGCTTGTATCCTTCATATTTTTCAAAGTCTCTCTTCTCTTCTTCTCTTCTCTTCTCTTCTCTTCTCTTCTCTTCTCTTCTCTTCTCTTCTCTTCTCTCTTTCTCCTTTCCTCTCCTTCCCTTCCCTCTTCCTTTCCCCTCCCCTCCCTTCCCTCCTCTCCCCTCCTCTCCTCTCCTCTTCTTTGCTTCTCCTCTCCTCTCCTCTTCTCTTCTCTTCCTCTCCTCTCTTCTCCTCTTCTTTTCTTCTCTCTTTTCCTCTTTTCTTCCTCTTCTTTCTCTTCTCTTCTTTCTCTTTTCAAGGACTAATCCTTAATTAATATCATTTGGTCCTTCAGAATTCTTGTTAGGTATCAGTTTTCCAAGGAAATCTTCATACTCCCAGAGTATGTGAGATTATGATACCATGTTATTCCTAAACACCAGTTGCTTACTCTTTCTTGGAATAAATCCCCAGGTTTACTTCCATATGATTATATTTCTCCTCTCTGTTTCTGTATACTTCTCCAAAATAAAAGTTATGTTTTGTTATGTAACTTTGAACTGAAGAAGAGTTGTCTATGTACTTAGGCTAAGCTATCCACTTCAATGCCTTTTCTTGTCAGATGGCTCAACATTCTTGTTTTTCTTTATGGTGATCAAGAATTTCATGTGCACATTAATATTTGAGTTCCACCCAGACACTTAAGGAAGTTTGTTGCCCAGCCTCGTCACTCATATCCACACCTCCTTTCCAGTCAGTGCTATTATAGCATGCACAGTCCCCTTAATTATATATTTACATTATAATTGGAGATACACATGAAGGAGGAGTAAACTATTAACTGGCTCCCTTTTCCTATATTATGAGTCTTATTATGTTCATACTATATATGACTATTATGTGTATTATTCAACAACAGGAAAAGACTCTATTTCTGTTTATGGAGCAGTAATCATTCCTAGTCCTTAATTAGCATTAATTATTTATAATGGTCATCAATTAGTTTGTTATATGAATGATTTTTCACTAGATTGGTTTTAAAATATTTCCTGCAAATGACTGAGTTCTCTGAGTCTGGCAACATTATTCCTCTCTTCCTATGGATGTGTTTAAAGCCTTCTAAAGCCTTCTAAAGCCTTTGAAAGGCTTCGAAAAGCTTATGAGGACTATATGACAAGGCAAGCCTTGCTTTAAAGGGACCATCACAGGAAAATGGACACTCCTGAAGGGACTCTAATGAAACACTCTGATAAAGGAAATAGTGTGGATTTGATACAACTGAAGTGAAGACCCTAGAAAAGCTACTAGCTAACATTAAGGATGCCTGGCGGGGGGGGGCTCAGTCAGTTATGTGTCACCTTTGGCTCAGGTTATGGTCCTAGGTTCCTGGGTTTGAGCTCTGAATTAGGCTGCTTTCTCCTTGGGCTGTTTTTCCTTCTGCCACTCCCCTGCCCGCAATCATGTGCTCTCTCTCACTCTCTCACAAATAAATAAATAAAATCTTAAAAAAAAAAGCAGGTACTGGCCAACCTTATGTAAGGACAGCCTGTCACATGCATTTATATCATGCTTAAACTCTCAAGGTTTTTCAAATCATCAAAACTGTTTCTCTCCTGACTCTTCCATTCCTAGAATAAACTCTTTGTGAACCTCTCATACCAATCAATTACTTATACAAGGAAAGAAAAACAGAGTTCTTTGTCTTCAAACTTTCTGAGATTTTTCATTTCCTCTCAATCTTCTTTGGGAAATTCTATTTTTGCTTATATTGGAAAGTTCAATTTATTAATGGTTTCTCTTCATGCAAGAAAAATAGTGTGCTGATAATTTACTATGGCTGATTCTTTGCCTTGTCCTTTGATTTTGGTTTATCTAAGAATTGATTCTCTCTAATTCAGGGCTACAAAAAGAGCAATTAGTAAAACTAACTACAAAGTAACTAAAAATTGACATTCTGCTGCTCTATCTCCTTTTCATTCTTCCCTCTGGATACACACCAGGCAGAAGTTGCCCTAGTGAAATACTCTTTTCAACCTTGCTATCCTGAACAGTGCTCCAGGAACAATAAAATGGCCTCTCGCTCCTCAGTCATCAAATTACTCAAATTATTGTTACTGAGGAATTAGATATTCAGAGAACATTTCTGTTTAACTAATAGATGTATAGGAGGGATTGAATTAGTTCTGTTTAAATTTTTCATCTTAAAAGAATATTTACAAATTGGAAAACGTTAACATTTGAAACAATTAATATTCTTTTTGGGTACAAATTCCAGAATTTGGAAGGTATATTTCTGGATAAACTTGAAATTACACTGCATGGGTGACTACTTAGGGATGCAAGAATATAGCTCTGGCTACTTACAAAGAGCTACTGAATAGTTCATAACATGTTTACTGCAATTTTCTACAATAAAGTTGAAACAAGCTTAAGTAACCATATTACAGAAGAAACTGCTGACAAATATTTCTTCCTAATATCTCTTCAAAGAGTAATATTCTCATGGCTACCTCTGGTACTTACACTTTGGGTACTTATTCGCGGTTTTACCTGGCAGCTTCTTCCTGTGTTTCACTGTGTTGTGTGGAAAGAGATGTGACTCAGCCCAGGTCCAGTGGGATCATCAACTCACAGTCACTCTTCAGACATTTTCTGGAGGGTCTTGACTTTTGAATTTCCCATTTTCATATCATATAAAGAGTCTCATTGGAGACTCTTATTTTAAACCTTAGAAACATGTTCCTTTGGTCTTTATCATGAAGGGAAGAAAACTTAATATAAGGGAGGAGAACAAACAAATTTCTTTGGGTTTTGGAAGAGCTCTGATTATTCTGAGCCAGGAGCTGGCTTTTCTACTCTAAAAATAATGATATTTATGTTCCTCTGCTCTATCTTCTGGGGGTGCACTGGGATCACAAGTATGAATATAGGAAAGGATCCTTAGTGACCTGGGGTCTAATGTCACTAAGGAATCTTTTGCTTAATGAACTTTGGCAAAACAACTAAAATAGCAGCAGGGATGCTGTCCTTTGAGACAATAAGATAGAACAACAGCATCAGAGGCCAGGTGCCCATTGCACTAATGAGAAAAAGTGTGCAAGCCTGATTTAATTCTCCATTACACTTTCTAAGGATACCATATAAGAGACTTTAATAATCAAAATATTTTGCCTTCCCCTATCTAACATGATATCATTTTTTGTTTATAAAATATCTAATATGAAAATATGTATTGAAAAATTACTATGGTCAATGATATTGCAGAATGAATTTCTTTTTTAGTTACAAGAGTATTTACCTACATTTGAAAAACAGGAAAAAAATATATGGCAGAGATATTTTTTATTCTGCCTACAGATGATGCTTGATAAGACCATGGCTACATGGGTGACTCAAAAACCATTCACTCGAGTAAAAACCATGGCTCGAATAATTTCTGCTGTGAAATAATTGCCCCCATGAATTTGAAATATATATTAAAAGGGACCCATCTGAAAATATTGTAAGACATAAACTGAGGTTTGAATGACTGTTTAAGAAATGCTGCTTTTGATCAATTATAAAGGGGTAAGAGAAATTATAGTAGTTTGGAGATGAGATGACTGTTTAGATATCCGGAAAAACCTTGCATGGTTACATATTAGTTGCTTTTGGAGTTATGGTTTGATGATTGTAGTTTAGGGCTCATGATTAATACATTTGTCATGACTAAGAAAGAAAGCTCCTATATTAAGGGAAGGAGCAAATGTCCTTGTTGTAAAATGCTTGAATAAATAAAGCTCATTTCTTTTTATTATTACTTTTTATTATACCAGCATTCCTTCTATTATTTCCTTTCCCTAATATTCTTTTCTTTTATTTTCCTTTCTTCTTCTTCTTTCTTTTTTTATTATGCTCCATTAGCCACCATACAGTTCTTCATTAGTTTTTGATGTAGTGTTCAGTGATTCAATAGTTGGGTATAGTACCTAGTGCTCATCACAACACCTGCCCTCCTTAGTACCCATCACCCAGGTACTCCATCCCCCCAACTCCCTTCCCTCTGAAACCCTCAGTTTGTTTCCCAGAATCCAGAGTCTTTCATGGTTTGTCTCCCTCTCTGATTCTTCCCCTAATTTTCATTTTATTTTCTAATTAAGGCAAGTATTTGTTGTTTAAATTCCTATTTTTATATTTTATTAAAGTTTGATTCATATTAGGATTTATGTTGTGGGAGACAATGTATTATATGGATAGATTCTTTTCTTAAAATTTTATTTATTTATTTGAGTGAGAGTGTGTGTGAACACATGAGTGTGGGGGAGGGGCAGAGGGAGAAGGAGACTGCCCTCTGAACTGGGTGCCTGACCCAGGGATCAGGGCCAGAGCCAAAGAGGATGCTTAGCCACTCAGGCACCCTGGAATCAGTTCTTATCATGCCAATAAGTATTTAAATTTTTGGTCCGGGGAATAGAAATAGGATAAAAAGTGAGTTTAATATTTATAAAAACTATGATTTTTATATGTTGGATTTTAAATAATAAGAATGAATTATATCATGCATGTAACTGTGCAACTTCAAAAAGGTTTAATCCTAGATATTTTTAAATTATCTTTTCATCCCCTTTTCTTATTTTTTAAACTAGTGTATATAATACATTGATATATGTAATAAATCTAACTAATATTTTTGCATTTAGAAAGGCCTTGATCTTAATAAATATTTCTTAAAACACTTCATTTTTTTTACAGATGATTCTCTTAGATTTTTCAAACATATATTATGAGAATATTATAATAATTTTTCCTTGGATTCGCCAATGGGATTTATAATTCAATAGAGTTGCATTATTGAACAGTTTTGAAATAAGACTTTTTTTTTATTGTTACTAAAAATTTTTTTTTTCCAGTGTTCCAAGATTCATTCCCCATTCCCCACACCCAGTGCTCCATGCTTTAGGTGTCCCCAGTACCCACCACCAGGCTCTCCCATCCCTCCACCCCCCTCCCTCCAAGTCCCTCAGTTTGTTTCTGTGGAAATAAGACTTATTTTTAAAAAATCTTCCATGCATAAAAAACAGGGCATCACTATAGAGGTATCCACAAGCTAAGTTAAGGAACAGAACATTACCTGTACCTCAGAAACTTCCTGTTTGTGCATCTCTGATCACATTCCTCTTTATCCCTAAGAGATGAGTTCAAGGGCTACTCAGTCTCTGTTTGTCCTCACCTTCATCCTGCTCTTTGTCTGAGGACGCTGACCAGAGCCGATTGCACACATGATCTCCTTTTGCTGTGGGTTTGATTTGGGGTTCAGCCATTGAGAGCCCCTTATATCATCATCAACTATTGTATCAAGATTATACTCTTCTCATTTTTTACAAGGTGTAGATACTCCTTTAGCTGTGCCCTGAAGTGTCTGTGGGAACTGGTCTACATTTCTTAGATATTTGTACCAGGTGTGGTAGGTTGTATTTTTTTATAGAAATGCTAACACTATGAGTTTATTGGCAAACTTATAATTATTTTGCTTTTATGCCTGTATTATGTGTAGTTACGTGCACTCTATATCCTAATATAATGATTGAATTCCTCTCTTCTTTTTCTTGGTCACCTTTGGGAGAGATTTAATAATCTCATTAGTCCATTTAGACATTCTTCTTTTGGCATTGTGGGTTTTTAAAAAGTTCTGCTCACTCTATTTGCTTTTTCTCTATTTTCATAATATTTGCTTTAAAATATATTACTTTCTTCTTTCCAATTTAGTTAGATATAATGTCATGCCTTTTTAAACTTCTTTGGATTAATGCTTTGATCATTTGATTTCAAGTTTTTATCATTTATTTTCTAATGCCTTTGGATCTAACTATGCTGCTAATTACCACTGTATATTGACCCCACCATTTGTTGCTTCATATCTTTGTATGACATAAAATGTTCCCTCTAATATTTGTTGTAATTTATTCTTTGACCAATGTCATACTTCGATGCTATTTCTTAATTTCCAAATGTATGGTGATGTTCAGTAGTTTTTTTTCTTCTTTATTGCCATTCTGTTCAGAATGAATCCCATGGGTTATTTCACTCCTTTGTAATATTTAATATTTGTTTCATGACTCAGTATATGGCTAGTCTCAGCAAATAATCTATAACTACTTGCATTAAATACTAATTCTGGAGTAGTTGGATGTAGTATTTTATATATGTCAATTAGTTCAAATTTGCATATTATATTTGCTTAGTGTTTTATCCTTAAAGATATGTTTTATATTCTTTACATATTTACTCTTATCTATTATCTTTATCAGTTACTGAGAGTAGTTTGTTAAAATACTGTGGATTTGTCTATTTCCCTTGAAAGTTCTAATGATTTTGCTGTGTATATTTTGATTCTGTTATTAAAGACATATGAATGTATAATCACATTAAGGTGAAAATTTTGTCATTATGAAATATTTATTTTTAGTGATTTTTTATTTGATCTTGTAGGATACATGCGCTTATTAACATAGGTGCACAAGCTTTCTTTTTTTTTTTCAGTGTTTGTATTATGTATATCTTCCATGCTTTACTTGAAATCTATGCATATATTTTAGATACGTTCTTTGTAAGGAAACATAATGCTTTATTTATTTATTTTTTTAACATAATGCTTTAAACAAAAACTGTTCAAAATCATGTATGCTTAGTTGGGGGCATACTGATTAGTATCGTTTTTAAAGCAGCAGATTCCAGAGTTCATCCTTATGCTGTACATTCTATGAGCTGTGGCAAATGTATAATGATATGTATGCAACACTGTAGTATAACACAGAATAATTTCTCTGGAATAAAATTCCCCTATGTTCTGCCAATTCATTGCTTCCTTCCTCTCTCTCCTAGACCCTGGTATCCTTTCCTTTTTCTGCCATATCCACAGTTTGCCTTCTCCAGAATGTTATATAGTTGGAATCCTACAGTATATAGCCTTTTACAGATTATCTTTTTTCACTTAGCAATATGTGTTTAATCTTTCTCCATGATAGCTAATTTCTTTTTAGTGGTGATAAATATTCCATTGTCTAGATGTACTACACTTTATCAATTCACCTGCTGAAAGATAACTTAGTTGCTTCCATGTTTTGGCAATTATGAATAAAGCTGCTATAAACATTAGTGTGTAGAATTTTGTGTGAATGTTAGTTTTCAATCATTTGGGTAAATACTAAGGAGTACAATTTTTGGACTGTATGGATAAGAGTATGTTTTGTTTTCTAAGAAATTGCCAAGCTCTTTTCCAAAGGGGCTGTACCACTTTGCATTTTTACCAGCAATAAATGACATTTTCTGTTGCTACACATACTTTTTTTATTTTTATTTTTTTAAAAAGATTTTATTTATTTGACAGAGAGAGAGAGAAATCACTAGTAGGCAGAGAGGGCAAAGGAAACAGTTTCCCTGCTGAGCAGAGAGCGGGACATAGGCCTCGATCCCAGGACTCTAAGATCATGACCTGAGCCGAAGGCAGAGGCTTTAACCCACTGAGTCACCGAGGCTCCCTATTGCTACACAGCCTTACCAGCATTTGGTATTGTCAGTGTTTGGATTTTAACCATTTTAATAAGCTTTTAGCAGCACCCCATTGTTGTTTTAATTTCTAATTCGTTAGTGATGTATGATATTGAATATCTTTTTATGTGCTTAGAGCCATCTGTATATCACTTTCAGTGAAGTGTCTATTCAGATCTTTGTCCATTGTTTAATTGACTTGTGCTTTTTCTTATTGTTGAATTTGAGTATCAGCAGATGTCCCAATGGAAAATTAGCCTTAAATGATGACAACCTTAATCAGAGGAACAATATTGATAGTGTTCCAATTATTTAACCATCCTTTAAAATATATTTTTCCATCTTCCTTTTAATTAGAGTATCCATGTTGATATAAACCATTTAGTCCAGCATAGTTGGAAATGGAATACATATTTATTTAATTGAACTTCTTCTTCACTTCAATCTTAAAGAAAACTAAATTTCCAATATAATTAGATGGCACTTTCTTAACCTACCTAATTAGTTGACTTTCTTATCCATCCCTGGGTGAAATTGCACCCAGTGTCTTCTGAAATTCACACACATAACTTGCTTATGACAAATGGTATCATATTGAAGAAATTATGGAGAAATGTTGTGTTTTTCTTTACAAAATAACAGCTTTTTGTTTCATTGATTTTTCTCTATTGTTTTTCTGGTTTTGATTTATTGTATTTCTGCCTTTCTCTTAATTCTTTCTTTCTTTCTGCCTGCTTTGAGTTTATTTTCTCCTCTTTTCTATGTTGAACTAGGAGAGCTTAGATTGTCGATTCAAGACTTTTCTTGTTTTCTCTTTTTTCACGTACATATTATGCTTTAAATTGTGTGTATGTGTGTATTTATTTATTTATTTATTTATTTATTTATTTATTTATTTTTTAATAAGATTTTATTTATTTGACAGAGAGAAACACAGCCAGAGAAGGAACACAAGCAATGGGAGTGAGAGAGGGAGAAGCAGGCTTCCTGCCGAGCAGGGAGCCCGATGTGGGGCTTGATCCCGGCTCTCCAGGATCATGACCTGAGCCGAAGGCAGTGGCTTAACAAACTGAGCCACCCAGGCGCCCCTGTATGTGTGTATTTAAATGTTTCCAGTCTTTATTTAAATCCCCATTGGTTGACATATAGTGTAATATTGTTTTCAGGAGTAGAAGTTAGTGATTCATCATTTATACATAACACCCCGTGCTCATCATAACAAGTGCCCTGCTTAATACCTGTCACTTGTTTAGCCTATCCCCCACCTGCCTCTACACTTTCCCTTTCTTCTTTCTTTCTTTTTTAAGGATTTTATTTATTTATTTATTTATTTATTTATTTATTTATTTATTTGACATAGAGAAACACAGCTAAAGAGGGAACATGAGTGAAGGGAGTGGGAGAGAAGAAGCAGGCCTCCTGGTGAGCCTGGAGTCCTGGGACTCTGGGATCAGGACCTGAGCCCCAGGCAGACCCTTAACAACTGAGCTACCCAGGTGACCCCTGTTTTACAGTTTCATATGATTTTTTCTGTCCCACACTCTTTCTTCTCTCCTTCAAAGATGAAGATGGCAAGAATGTTAGATCTTTTGTTAATGTCCCAGGGATCTCTCAGGCTCTGTTTATTATTATCATTATGCTTATTAATCTTTAGTTTATTTTCTCCCTAATTCAGATTTTAAATGTCTGTTCTTTTGTCAGGTTCACTGAATCTTTTCTCTGTGGCTTCCATTCTTATGTTGAGCTTGTCTCTTGAACTCGTTTCTATAACTAAATCTTTCATGCATATTCTTCTCT
>PITA01034617.1:0-11412 GCA_004023965.1 Spilogale gracilis | reverse complement strand
CAGTTTAAAAATGGGCAGAAGACATGAATAAACATTGCTCCAAAGAAGATATCCAGATGGCCAAGAGACACATGAAAAGATGCTCAACAGCACTCATCATCAAGGGAATGCAAATCAAAACCACGATGAGTTATCACTTCACACCTGTCAGAATGGCTAAAATTAAAAACACAAGAAACAACAAGTGCTGGCGAGGATGCTGAGAAAAAGGAACACTCATGTACTGATAGTGGGAATGCAAAATGCTCCAGCCACTGTAAAAGACAGTCTGAAGGAGGTTCCTCAAAAGAATGAAAAACAGAGTTATCATATGATCCAGTAGCTCCACCACTGGGTATTTAATCAAAGAATATGAATATGCCAAATTGAAAAGATATAAGTACCCCAGTTTATTGCATTATTTACAACAGGCAAACTATAGAAACAGCCCAAGTATCCATCGGTAGATGAATGGATAAAAAAGACATAACATATATAATACAATGGAACACTGCTCGGCCATAAAGTAAGAATGAAAGCCTTCCACTTGCAACAGCATGTATGGATCTAGAGGGCATAATGGTAAGTGGAGTAGATCAGAGAAAGACAAATACCATATAATTTCACTCATATGTGAAATTTAGGAAACAAAACAGACAAACAAAAAAGAGGCAAACTGGGACACCTGGGTGGCTCAGCTGGTTAAGAATCTGCCTTTGGCTCAGGTCATGATCCTAGGATCAAGTTCCACATAGAGGTTTCTGCTCAGTGGGAAGTCTGCTTCTCCTTCTCCCAGTCAATCTCACTCTGTTCTCTCCCTCTCTCAAATAAATATTTAAAAAAATTTTTTTAAATATTTTTTAAAAAAGAGACCAACCAAAAAACAGAATCTTAACTATAGAGAACAAGCAGATCCCCCCCTCTTCCGCTATAGGGCAAGTGGACCTAGAGTACACTTACACTGATGAGCACTGAGTAACATTTAGAACTGAATTGCTGAATTGCTATGTTGTACACCTGAAACTAATATAACATTGTATGTTAATTATACTGGAATTTTTTTAAAGGTTAGCAGCCTTTAAAACAAACCATGACAAACACTATAATGAAGGCATATACAATACCTACAACATGTTTTGAGGAACATAGAAGGATTGCCACAAAAAAGTAATGTGGCGTTCTAGCTCCCAGTGTTTCAGGATGTAATCTTATTTGGAAGCAAGACTGTTGTAGGAATAATCAGGAATGTATGAAAATCAGACATGATTTTCATTAATTCAATGATTTTCATGAACTGAAGCACTATGTGCCCTTAAAGCTAATAACTGATATCCTTAATAAAAGAAGGAAAATTTGGACACACACGTAGGGAGAACACCACATAAACGACAGAAACCAAGGGTAAGGTAAGGCGACTGCAAGTCAAGGAGGAGCAAGGACTGAGGGTCATTACCTCAAACTAGGAAGAGCCAAGGAAGGATTCTTCCCTAAATGCTTCAGGGGGCCCTACTGGCACCTTGATTTTGGACTTCCAGCCTCCAGAGCTGTCAGACAATACATTTTGGTTATTTTAAGCTGCCCAGTTCGTGGCATTTTGTTATGGAAGCCCTAGAAAACTACTAGGTACTACTAGTCTTACTACTAGTACTATTAGTAATGAATATTTGCATTCTGTGTTTTACAGAGGAGGAATGGATCCCCAAAGTTACAAACTTTATGTGTAACCATGCTGGCATTGGACCCAAGTCTTCAAAACTATTGTTCTTGGCACTCATCTTGGGACCAGAATAAATTAATTCTGGCATTCGAAGTCCACTGGTGATAAGCAAGGCAGTAAGTAGATAAAAGATATTTGCGAGGCGGCGCCTGGGTGGCTCAATTGGTTAAGCCACTGCCTTCGGCTCAGGTCATGATCCCGGAGACCCGGGACCCATATCGGGCTCCCTGCTCAGCAGGAAGCCTGCTTCTCCCTCTCTGGCTGTGCTTCTCTCTGTCAAATAAATAAAATCTTAAAAAAAAGAAAAAGAAAAAGAAAAAGATGTTTGGTAAAGCCCAGCTATCTGTTATTTGGACTTCCTTTTCTTCAAGTTTTATGAAGTGCAGAAATTTGGAAATAGTTTTCTCAACAGGTAAGATGCTGGAAAATAAAATGCTAGCTTCTTTCATGAGAAAGATAGTTTTTATTCTACTTGATTATTTGGTGACCTAGGTATCTGGATAAATTTCTTCACTAAAAAATTTCCGCCGCTGGCTCAAGGGGACTACCTAAGTCAATAAATAAATTCAAAGGCTGGTGCTGAGCAAAGGGAGGGAGTCGCTGACAAGAATTTCAAACTAAGAAGCACCTGGTTGGCTCAGTCAGAAGAGCTTCTGACTCTCAATCTCAGAGATGTAGGTTTGAGCCCTACCTTGGAAGTAGAGATTACTCAAAAATAAAATCTTAAGAAAAAAAAAATTAGAGCTGAAAGCCAGGCCTCAGGCCAAATTCTTATTGTCTTGGTAGTATTAAGGACCTTAAAGTGAGAATTTAAGTTAGAGAGATCTTGGATTAGTAGAATCCCCAGAAGCCTGGCAGGTGCTAATTAAATTCTCCTGTGAAGAAATTCATGCCGGGCTTCAAAAGAATTCCAATAAATAGAACTCATTCATCAGTCCATCCTCCAAGGTCTTGTTTATAAGACAATTTTTGACTTGAGCTTTATAGCTCACATTCCAGAACATACTACGCTCTTTGATGTGTCACCCACAGCTCAGACAACTCCTTGCCCATCTCGTCCTACCTACTGCCTGACACTGCTGAACTCCCATTTCTCCTTCAAGTCTTAACTTGACCTTTGAAGCTGCTTGGAGTTCCTTACAGAAAGTCAGTATCCTGTCTGTGCACGATTCTATTCCAGCATATATTCTCTATTTACAACTCAAATTTCCTCAGGACCCACCAGTTATGAATGACAACACATCAACATTAACAGTTCAAATGTCACAGATCAATTGCTTCTTCACCCATGGTCCCAGACAGAATTTCTCCCTTTGCTGTTTCTGGAAACATATGGGTGTGCCTGACACATGCTGTAGAATTGATTTGGGGAAGCCCTTAAAGCATGCTTGTAGACAAGATGGAGGAGGAGGGGACAGATTTACCCTCCTGCCTGAAAGAGCAGCCAATCCCAGAATGGCTTTCAAGACAGGGGATGTTGGATAATGAAGGACAGTGTTGCCTGAAAAATGGAAGACAGATGAGCCCAGGGATGGCCCCGGTTTTCTGCTGGGAGAGTTTCTAGAATGTGGAGCAAGGACAGAACTCAGGTGGAGCCCAGCAGGCTGCCTGAATTGAGATGGAGTGAAGAGTATGGAGACACCGAGGCAGCTCAGGTTCATGAACAGAGTGCCGGAGAGGAGAGAGAATTCCTGAGATGTGCAGCGGGTTCTTGGTGAGTACTGATCGGGACCTGCTTCCAAGGAAACTACCCCAGGCCTGGGACAAAAACCATCTGAAAGAAGATCCATGGGAAAAGGGCCCAACACTCACACAGGGCCAATCTCTCCACCAGCCGGCTACAAAAAGCTCATCATTCTTCCTCTAATTCTTCCAAGCTAGCCAAGGGCATAAGTTATTTAAATTCTCTGTGCTTCAATTTTTTTGTAAACTGCTCAAAGTAAATACATTTACCCCAAAGAGTTGGTGTAAACATTACTACCAATAAAAGACTAAAAATAGTGCCGGACACTTGTTAAGTGTTAACTTTTATTATCCAACACATTTGGGATTGGTTGGTTGATCGGATAAATTTACTCAGGTGTAGGATCACAAAAAAGAAAGATAAACACAATGGAAGAGGTTGCTTGTTTTCCAATATCTGTTTTCCCTTCTCTGAGTAATTGTAATAGCGTCTAAAATACTACCTATGATCTCTGCCTCCTGATATTCTCACCCTGTGAAATCCACACCCCTGAATGTGGGCTGGACCCATGACTTGCTTCTGACAAAAGAATACAGCAATCACTTCTGAGATTAGGTTACAAAAAGATTCTGGCTCCTGTCTTGTTCATTCTTTCGCTTTCTCCCCTTCCTGCTGTTCCAGCTTCCATGTTATGAGCTGCCCTACGGAGAGGCTCACATGGCAAGAAATCAATTTCTCTCGCAATAGCCAACAAGGACTCAATGGCTGCCAACAGCCTCGGGAGCAAATTTGGAAGGAGATATTCTGAGGCTGCTGACAGACAACCGAGTGAGTTTGGAAGCAACCCTCTCCAAACAGAGCGTTGGCCAATACCGTGACTGCAGCCTTCTGAGAGAGCCACGGCACCCAGCTGAACTGCATCCAGATTCCTGATCCAGAGAAACCGTGAAGTAAACATTTCTTTTAAGCCATTATATTTTGGGGATGATTTGTTACAAACCAAGACATAACTATTACAGCAACAGAATCTCTGACTTTATTTTTTTTTTAAGATTTTATTTATTTGACAGAGCACACACTGAGCAGGGAGCCTGACTCGGGCTTGATCCTGGAATCCATGAGATTGTGACCAGAGCTGAAGACAGGTGCCCCTAGAAACTCTGATTTTAGCTGAACAAACAGACTACTAGAATGAAGCCTATGTTTCTCAACGTCCCTAATAGTTGGATGTAGCTATGTAACTGAGTTGTAGCCAACAGAATCTGAAAGATGACATATGGAATTCTTTAAAAGAATGTTCCATGCCCTCTTTCCCATTTCTCTAGATAAGACACAGAAAGTTATGATAATGGTAGAACTACAAGATGGGAAAACTTGGATGCCATTTAGAGGAGGGCACCCAATGACCAGGATGTCATCCATCTGAACTGCTTTTTTAGTGAAAAATAGACTTCTATTGTGTTGGGGATCATTATAATTTGGGGGTTTGTTACCGTAAGTATGTTAATTAACACTTATGTGAAAGAAAAACTTCTCTGGAGTAAACCACTATTATTCTGGGTGTTTGTCACAGGAATGTGTGTGTGTATGACTTAAGAATTTTATTTTTACCTATTTATTCTCCAGTCATTCCCCAAGGCCTTTCTTTTGGGGACGGTCTCTCTAACTGGAGTTCTAGGGAGTCTTCATTACCTCGACTATATGCCCAGTGCTTTACATTTGATTTTCAGTTTTGATTTATTCACGGTAGAGACAAGTTAACTCATGCAAATCCAACTGAATGCAGAATTCTACCAGATTTGGGGCTTGAAAAAGTCTTTCTCGTCTCTCATAACCACCGTGACTACACCCAATTCAACAGCATTCATCTTTATGCTATCTTTCCAAAGCATTCTTGGTTTTCACAGAGACAAGTCTCAGGGTGCCTGGGTGGCGCAGTCTGGTAAGCCCCAAGCACAGGTTGTGATCTTGGGGTCATGACGATGGGCTCCACACTCAGTATGGAGTTTGCTTCACATTCTCCCTCCCTCTGCCCCTCCTGCTTGTGCGCTCGAACTCTCACGCGCTCATTGGCTCTTGTGCTCTCTCAAATAAAAAAAATCAATCTTAAAAAAACCCAAATAATTCTTTTTTCTTTGCACACTCAACTTTTACCAATCTGTGTAATTTAATTACATAATTATGAGTAGCGCAACAGAAATCAATAGGTGAGTAATAAGCATAACAGACTCTTGCTAAGCATTCCGAAACTCAATTAGTGGAAGCAGATTCGCAGGAGTGAACCGAAGTGAAGGCTACCAGCTGTGAGTCTTTAGTATTTTCCAGAGACCAGCTGGCTTATTTCAGAAAGGCTACTGACAATATTAGTTAAGTGGACACTGGTTAGGAAGAACTTCTACTGTATGCAATGTGTACTTTTGGGGGGATAGACACCATAGATTTCATTTAATTTTCAGAGGGGTCTCTGATCCCTAAAATGTTAAGTACCATACTGGAAGTTAAAACCTAATCCATGGCACCAGGTCGAGGAATAACTATCTTCTCTTCCTATATCTGTTTTTGGATACTTGTGTACCTACCTTTTTCTTTAATACCCCTATCTAAAAACTAAATTCATACAAATAGATGTTTGTGAGCCAGTGGCCCTACCAGCTCATCAAAAACACTCAGACTCTAAATCACAGTTTAGAATCTTCCAAGTAAAGGAGGCTCCCTAAATCCACTCTGGTCACATGTTCCCCACACAGAGAAAGGGACTCTAACCATGCTGTCCAAAAAAAAGCCATCATCAATTTTCCTCCTTTCACCCTTTTGTTTTCATAGTGTGTGTCACCATCTGGTGGTGTTGTATTATCTAGTACATATTCAATGATAAAATTCTAGCTATTCAGGATATTGTGCTTGAGGTTTGCTTATAATTTCAGTGTCAGATTTCCCAATCTTTCACAATAGGTCATTTTTCTAAAATGTGAAATTACTTAATTCAAAGGAAAAATTTACTTGAGGACTAAACCACATAAGCAAACTTACAGCAGCCGCAAATGTGGAACCCTTGTACTAGATAAGTAACTTTTAAATCTGTGAGAATAAAAGGAAATCTCACTAAAAGGGAGTTGAGGGGCCAGCAGGGGGAGCGCTCATACCCTACCACTCCTAGTCAATTGCAGGCCCAACAGACAGAGCCAAACCTCGCAAGTTCATTTACTTTTGCTGTTACTTTACTACCCTGGTAAGAGTAAAGTTTCCTTTCTGCCACGGCAACAAACCAGCCAATGAAGACTGTTACAACAAAACCAAGGAAAAGCCATTCTACTTCCAACTCCCAGGTCATTCCAGTGGATCTTTTATTTACAACAGCCTTCCCAGCCTCCCTTCTTCCTCTACAGAGTTTATCTTTTTTGTTCTGTGGATTTGCCTATGATTCTGCCATAGCTTGCTTGTCCCAAAGTGCAATCCTCTACTAGTCTCAAATAAATCCATTTTTTGCTGGCAAAAGAACTCGCTGTTTTATTTTTAAGGTTAACAAATCACATTTTTATGTTTCTCAGAAATGACACATAAAAATTTTAATTTCAAAAATTAAAGGTTTAAATAAGAACAAAGGGGACGAGAAATGTGATTTGGAAAGTAGGAGCCAATTTCATGTCATTAGATTGTACACCTGAAATGGTTATCAAGTCATTATGTTGTACACCTGAAACTAATATACTGTTACAGGACAATTTTTAAAAAAAGGAAAGTAGGAGACAAGCCACAGATATTTAAAATATCCATATAAAAGGTGTTTATGATTGGAGTCCAGTTAATTTCTCTCCTTACCTGGTAGCACTTCTGATGGTCTTGTAAGGAAACAGAAATGGATCTTTCTCAAATTTAGTTAACTCCCACTCTCCAGCATTTTCTTCTACTAATTACTCACGAGGGAGCAAAACTGAAGGATCAGATTTTCTCCTGACTGATGAAATTAGAGCAGTGGTTTTGTAACTTTAACAAACATTAGACTCACTTTGGGTTTGTTAAAACACAGATTTCTGGGACCCTCCAGGGCATTCTGATCCAGAAGGTCTGAGTGGCTCCCAAGAATCTGTATTTCCAAGCAACTCCCAGGTGATGCTAACGCTGCTGGTTGGCCTTTCAGAAGCACTACATTGAGGCTCCCAGGAATTCGATTTACAAGTGTGACCACGGCAAAAAAAAAAAAAAAAAACTACACACTCCCAGACAAAAGCGGACCTCTAGGAATCCACACATATTCCCGCTTCGTCTGCATAGATTTGCTTTATCTGTTCTATGAAAAGGTTCCTGTCATTTAAACACCTACCCAAACTAGTTCAGCCAAATTCCAACCATTCAGTGCTGTATATAAGGGCAGGCTCCCGATTGAGAAATATTAGTAACTGTCTTACATGTACTGAGCTCCTTCATGTAAGTGGGAAAATGCCTCCGACATTCAACTCAAAGGAAATACCTATTTCCCTCAAGGTAGAGCATCGGTTTGAGGAATACCAGCATAAATACAGTAAATCTGCTTCGTGCAAGACTCAACTACACCCGTAGTGGCAGCTGAAACGCAAACAAAAACAAAACCTGAAACTCCAGCTTTCCGCCGCTCAGGTACCCGAAGCAGGGTCCCACCCTCCCTTCCAACCGGAGGATCAAAGGGGGTGTGGCCGAGCGCGCGGCGCTCACGTGACCACTAAGAGCCGAGCGCGGCCAAGTCGCGCGATCTGCCGTCATAATCAGCTTATGCCGCCGAGCCCTGATTGGCTGGCGGCGCCTGCCGCTAGGAGCGTGTGCCTGGCTACGCCCCTCCCGGCCTTACCCGCTGACTGACTGCAGCTGGCCGCTGAGTGGCTCCGGCTCCTAGGACCTCGCGGAGGCCGAACCGGCCACGGACTCTCTGGAGGTAGGGAGGAGGAGGCGGAGTACACCTGAGCCGGACGGGCGAGAAGAGGGAGGAAATTGGGTGGCGAGCAATCAGCAGGATGGGTCCTAGGTGGGAGGTCGTGCGGCCGGCCGTTTCTTTTCCAACTAGCCGCAGGCGTGGGTGCAACGCCGCCGGAGGGTCAGGTTCTCGGCGGGCGCTGGGCGGGCTCGGTGACCCGCCGCAGGGATGGCAGGCAGCCGGGCACCCGCGAGCCGGCGCGGGCCGTGATGCGTCGAGTGCGGGGCTCAGGGGACACCCGCTGGCCGGGAGACCTGTGGTGTGGGGGCTCTGTCCGGCCCGAGGAGGTTTCAGCGCGCCGAGGAGGCCCGCAGGTGAAAGAAACGGACACAAAGATGGGCGTGCAGGAAGCGAAGTGTCTGATGTTGGTTATTGCCGATCGCTGACCCGAGGAAGTCTGTCCCGCGAACACTGATGCTTCACTTTGAGACGGATATCCCTCTGTGTTGGAGGGATTTTTCGTTTTTAAAGGGGCAAAGGAAATAGGCTGTGACCTCCTGACCATTACATCACAAACCCCAGTTACTGCAACGTAATTAGGAGAGAGAGAGAGACAACAGTCCACGGTTTGAGAAGACTAAAAGGGAAGGGAAATAATCTATTACGTTAGTATCGTAAAAGGAAAACATCATGTCTACTGGCATCCATATGTTGTCGCAGGGTGGATTTGGGGGTGGTGTAGGTAGGGGAAGTTCCACATGTCAGTAGGAAAAATAGTTTCCAGGCTGGAAAGCTGTGGTAGCCAGGTATTTCTAACCAAAACCTTCCAGCAGGTTACCTGTCTTTATTATCACGGTCGTTGTGTGTGTGTGTGTGTTTAGGTTTCTAATGATAAGCATCTAAAAAGTGATAAATACATGATCCTTTATCACTTACAGAATGCTTTTCCTTTCATTATGTAATGTAATTAGCATGAGATACTCAGAATTCCCCATCTGTATGTATACAAGTGGAGAGATAATATAGTGTAGAAGCTGAGAGAACAGACTCTGGAATATACCTCCCAGTTGTTACTTGGTACTTGACAAGTTATTTAAATACTCCTGCCCTCAGTTTCCCTATTTATAAAGTAGGAGTTATTGAAGTACCTACCTAGTAGGGTGGTGAGAATTAAGCAAGGTGATACATAAAAAATACTTTTAAATACCTGTTTCTCAACAAATGTTAATTATTATTATCTATATTTTTAAAGTAAAGCCAAAGAGCAGACTTGGTCGTTCTAGCATAATTGTGTTTTATTAAGAACTGTATTTTATGAAAGTTTTGTTTCTGTAAACATAAAATAATACATGCTTCTGTTTCAGTCAGGGATATTTAACTTAGGGTCTGTGGAGCCCCTGACTTAAGGGGGAATAAATTTTGTGAGTTTGTAGTCACTGAGAATTTAAAAAAGTAAGGAGCTGAAGGGTTGAGATAGTGATGAAGAGGCATTCGAACTTGCTTCAAGAACTTGGGACTTTGTGGGCGCTTGGGTGGCTCAGCTGGCTAAGCATCTGCTTTCAGCTCAGGTTATGATCCCAGAGTGCTGGGATCAAATCAGGCTTCCTGCCCAGCTGAGAGTCTGCTTCTCCCTTTCTGCCTGCCACTCCCCCTGCTTGTGTGCATGGGCTCGCTCTCTCTCTCTCTCTCATAAATAAAATCTTAAAAACTTGGGATTTTGTAACCACACTGTGTATGAGTTCCAGCATTTGTTTGCTTGATGATCCCAAGCAGATTACTTGAATTTTTAAAAAAGATTTCAGTTAGTTATTTGAGAGAGAGAGAGCGCACGCGTGTGCGCATGAGCTGGGTGAGGGGCAGAGGGAAAAGCAGACTTCCTGCTGAGCAGGGAGCCCAATATGGGTCTCAGTCCTGGGACTCTGGGATGCATGACCTGAGCCAGACTTTTAACCGGCTGAGCCACCCAGGTGCCCCAGATTACTTGAATTTCCTATATCCAGCTTTTTCGCCCATAAGACTAGTACCTGTAACACTAGTACCTAACTCTTAGGGTTTCTTGAAAGTGTTAAAGGAGATAATATTTATGGTACCAAGTGCATAGTAAATATTGATATTAGATATCATCAATTAGTTTTCAAAGAAAAATCAAATGACACCTTTTTCTCCCTTAAGTTAAAGTAATTTTGACTCAGCTTTGGCCCTGTAACAGCAGTAATAATAGCTCCTATTTATTGACTTAACTTGTGTCAGATGGTGCCAAAACAGTAGGAGCTTAGCCTCTGAACCTTAAAAACAGCTCTACAATGAAGATTTGTAATCTCCATTTTATACATATGGGCTTGCATATAAACTTCAAATTTGACTTGGAATTTTGAGGTCATATTGTTACTGATTTCAGAAGATTTTTTGTTAGATGTCAGAAAGTATAGTAATATATTTATGAATATTTAATTACTGCATTCAACAAATAGAATTAATTGAAACCAAAATTCAAAAAAACACTTAATACAGATTTTATTTCCCAGTATTTAAACTGCCTCTAGATTGACTGAGGTCCGTTTCCTCCTCCCTCCCAGGCACTGTTTTACTGTAACAGCAATTAGGTCCAGGGAATATACAAATTAACACAATTAGCATGGTCTTCAGATGAAAGCAAAACTAAAGATTTTTTTCAAGTTAAGGGTTGAGACCTTTTGAAAGTTATTACTTGCATCTGCTATTAAAGGTTGAATAAAGAAGAATCTTTATTTGATTGATTTGGTCTGGGCTGGACTTTGTAGTGTATTGAGTTAGGGCTGTGGGACCTTAAGTAACATGAGATTAGCCTGTAAATGCTTAACCAACCTTTAGTGATGTCACAAAATCTCATTTGTTGTTTCAAAATATTTCTTGCTACTACTCTTTCTTTGCTACATGATCTCTGTTGGCAGTCTCTACTCCTTATGGCTTCAATTTCAACTACTACAAGCTCACTTTTGAACCTCAGATTCATATTTGTATGTAGTGGACTGCTTATCTAAAAGCAAGCATAGACTTAAATTTTATCAGCCTATGCTTAATTAGATTTAAGACCGGAACTGAATCCCTCATTCCTTATGCACCCCTGTCCCTGTGGCACCAAATCTGCCTGCTGTCCCAGCATTCCCT
>PITA01034616.1:0-11411 GCA_004023965.1 Spilogale gracilis | reverse complement strand
TCTCTTCTCCTCTTCTCTAGGCTCTCAGATTCCTGTGCTATTCCCACTCTGCCTTCTGCCAGCCTCCCCCGCCCCTCTATCCCAGACCCGTCACTGGTTGTGGACATCCTCCCTGCGGACAATCTTGTAGATGATCCAGTAGAACATGTTGAAGATGAGGAAGGCCATGGGGAAGCCAATGCGGGATATTTTGTCGATCTTCTTGGCCCTCTGGATGAAGAGTTTTCGCATCTCCTCTGGGGACTTAGATGGTGCTGGAGGGGGGTTGGTGGTGTTGTTGTTGTTGGCACCTTTGACCGAGATGCCATCTTTGGCCTGCAGACAGGCCGGGCCCATCCCGTAGGCAGAGAAGTTGAAGCGGCCCTCTCCGGCCTCATCCTCCTGGAACAGATTCAGCATGGGGCTCTACTTAAAATAAGACAGGGGCTGGGCACCCTCCCTGCAAGGCACTCCCCTGGGGGCCAGGCCAGGCCCATCAGTTTCTCCCTGCCTCCCTGCCTCTACCATTCCAGGTTTCTGAAGGTTCTGAGGCTGGCCGGGGAGTGATGCCTTATAGAGGGGCGCCACTTGTACACTGACACAGATGCAAACCAGGGGATAGGAATGTGGCTGAGAGTCTCCAGACCTGTGTTCAAGTCCGGCTCAGTCACTTGCTGGTCGTGTGGCCTTAGGCAAGTCCCTTCTCTATTTGAGTCTCAGGGTTTTTTACTTCATATTTTCCTATAAATGGGGGAGAAGATTCACCCCACTACAGCAAAAGGTTCTTTTGACCATCAGAGGTTATTGATGAGCAGACGTTCTGATGGCTGTTTTGTTCGAAATCGAGGGGCCAATTTGGAGAGATCCCCTGCTTTGCCTCTGTTGCCTCCTTGCCCTCTTCCCCGACCCCATTCCCTAGTACGTGTGTTCTTGGGCATGGGTTGGGGTGGTGGCGAATGGCCCAGAGAGAGCAAACGGTGTGGGCCTCGGCTCTGTTTCACATCGACGGGGAAGCTAAAGCTGCTTTGTCCCTCCATGTTCCCACAGCCCTGGCACTTGTGACCTCAGACATAGTGCTGGATTAAGTTATTGTTCAAAGCCCTTCACCAAATGGCTCCAAATTACCTTTACAGGCTTCTGCCCTTCACCTTACCTTATGCTTTGCACTTTGGCTAGTCACCCCATGTGCATTTCTCTCTCCCTGCCTATGCTCACTACCAACAGGCCTGCTGCCTGTATTCTTCCAATTTCTCCCTTTCCCAGCTCGTGGTGATCTCCCAATCTGACTCATGGAGACACCGTTGTCTGCTCTCATCATGTCTAGCTTTGTGATCCTCCCTTGTGAGCTCCGCCGTGGCACGGAGAGGCTCCGCTGAGCTGTGGATGCATGTGTGTGGCTCTGGGGAATCTGGATCTGCTCACAGTGTCCTCCTCGGAGGGAGACGGCCTATCTTCCCGTTGTTCCTGTGGCAGGCAGGGCTGACAGAGAACTGGAGACACCGGGCACGAGCCCCTTTCTAGCTCTGCTCCTGCCACCCTTGCTTGGGTCACCCCATGGGCTTGTCGTGACAATTTCCGGCCCAGTCTTCCTGCTGCCTCTGGGCGGGCCCCCTCAACCCAGGGGAGGTGTCACAACACACACCCTATTAGTCATCTTTTGCTTAGACAGGCTGCCGCTGGCTTCAGGATAATTAACATCCTTATGTGGTGAGCGAGGCCCTCGATGGCCTGACCTATCCCTGCCTCTCCGGGTCTCCTCTGAGCCATTCTCTCAATGGCACTGTATGCACCAGTCACCCCCTCAATATTCCCATATACCCAGAAGTGCCATGCTGCTGCTTTTTTAACTGTGGGTCTCTGCTCAAATTGTTCTCTCTTCCTGGAACGTACTCCTAACCTCTGCTTCCAGCACCTTCTCTTTCACTGAACTAATGTCTGATTCAGAAGCCTTCCCTGAGGGTATGGGTAGATAAGGTGCCCCTGCCATGTGCTTCGTGAGTTCCCTGTACATCCCTCTCTGTTGTTGTTTTAAAGCTATTATCACATCATTTTTTTTTAAATATATAATCTTTATCTCTTGCAAACCTTTTTATTTTTAATTTTTATTTTTTAGAGAGCGAGGGTGGGGGAAGGGCAGAGGGAGAGAAAGAGAGAGAATCTTAAGCAGGCTCCATGCCCAGTGCAGAGCCTGATGCAGGGCTTGATTTCAGGACCCTGAGACTATGACCTGAGCCGAAATCAAGAGTCAGACTCTTAACTGGCTGAGCCACCTGGGCGTCCCCACAGTATTTCTCTTGATTAATGTCTGCTTCTCCCACTAGGCTCTAAGCTCCATGAAGGCAGAGTCTCATTCATGTTCATTGTACCCTCAACACTGAACATATGAACAGGGTTTCTGGACATAAGCTCAAAACTCAGTAAATATTTGTTGAATAATCGGTATATCTTCAGTACTCCTACCTTCCCTTTTTTTTTTAAAAATAAGTATATTATATAGTACATCAGAGTTTTTTTTTTTTTTTTTTTTTTTTTTTTTTTTTAAGATTGTCAGAGAAAGAGAAAGAGGGCACAAGCAGGGGGAGCAGCAGGCAGAGGGAGAAGCAGGCTCCTTCGCTGAGCAAGGAGCCCAATGCAGGACTCGATCCTAGGACCCTGGGATCATGACCTGAGCTGAAGGCAGACACTTAACCAACTGAGCCACCCAGGCATCCCCCCGCCCTTTTTTAATGGGGTTATATTCCTGGCACCAGGAGGATTTGAGACGTGAAAAGTGCTCAAGGAGTCACTGGAAAATGGTTGAATCTAGTCCAACAGCTTCATTGCAGAAAGGGGGAAAGAACATGTGCTTGGCAAATAGACCTCAATAAATATTTGTCTGTGAGTAGGGCAACAGTAGAGGGTTTGTGCCAGAACCAAGGAAGGAAGTTGGGGGAAGCTTTCCAAATTATTGGACCCTGTTCCTGGAAGGGGGTCCAGGTCCAACTCTCTTGCTTACCAGTATGAATTTGCCCTTCCTGCAGGATGGGGTGCTTGAAAATTTTTTCTCACTGGGCTCTAGTTATGCAAGGGAAGCACCAAATTAATTTTATATACAACTTTGGGTGAATTATCCTCTATATTTCTCATCAATTAAGCATGGGAGTGGAAGGGGTGGAGGTGTGGCCTGGAGGTCCCATCTAGCTAGATGATCATCAATTTCACGGGTAATCAGGAGTAAGGAAATTCCCAAGAAATGATGGGAGAGAGGCTTGCTATTCCTGTTCTGCCCAGCAGATGGCAGGAAATGAAAGCTTGGGGACGGAGAGGGGGCAACCTGGTGGTCTCCTCTAGAACCCAGGGAGGTTGGGAGTGTGCCTGCCCAGTCGGGCTCGCAGATTTCCAAATAATCTGACTAATGAGGCCGGCCAGGGAGTTTGAGGACCAGATGCTTTGTGCCAGCAAATGAGGTAACATAGGAGGATGGTGGGATTTGGGGAGCCTGGCCAAGATCACAGGCTCTGAGAAGCTCAGCCATGGAGCTAGTTCCTTTTCACTCACCATCTGGGGCTGAAAACCCCTCTGCAAACTTCCTGCTGAAGGGAAGTTTTTCAGCCCGAGCTTATAGCCGCTGCTGTACAAGTCACATCCAGAGGGGTTTACTCCAAAGGAAGCACTGCTTTGTGCGGACCCCAGTTCTGCATCCTGTAGTTCCTGACATCTGAGCCAATGTCAGAGCCTTTAGGAACAAGGTCATACTGATTCAACCACACCTAAGGGGCCACGCAGGAGAAATGTGAGTGAAGAAATGAGCCAGGGCTGAAAAAAATCTCCAGTCAGAAGGGACCGTGGCAAAGCAGAGAATGCTTCCCCTGCCTAAAGGCAGTTCCAGTGCCCTGTATCAGGCAGGAAGGGAATCCAGGGGTACCAGGATTGTGACTCTCCGAGTGAACATAAAAGTGTAATTTTTTAAAAAAAATGCTGTCACCTTATTCTAGACTTCTAAAACACTGCTAATGGAATCAAAGACAGTTGCATGCTGAACTTGATCTCTGGCTACTGGTTTTTGACCTCTGCCTTGGGGCAACTCTCAGTTCTTACTTGTGATCTAATAAACAGGAGGGTTATTTTATCTACTTCCGGATGGAAACACTGATGAACAGATAAGCAACTGATGGTATATGGTCAGTGGGAGCCATAGGACCTCGAGCACCTCCCTTGCTTTTGCCACCAGCCCCTCTGGGATCCTTGTGATTAGCTCCTCCTTGCTGTTGTCATTAGCATGGAGGAGTGGATGGGACACCCTCTAAAGGGCCCTTTCAGCACTAACATGCTGTGAGAGAGTGAGGAGGGAACTGAGTGGGGATAGCTGATGAAATTTGATACAGCTTTACATTTTACCTGGCCCTAGAGAAAGTTTAGTTTTCCTCTGGTTTGGAAAACTGGTAGGGAGATGGTGAGGGTGGAGACAGCGTTTGGAGGTGCTGTGGACTCACCATACTATGTGTCTGGAGGGGCTCTGTTACACGTTAGTCTCTGCAGATAGTGCCCCCTGGAGTTGTGCAGTGCATGATCTAGTGGCCCGATGCTATTCAGATATTAGGGACATAGTCTCCCCAAGTAAGTGTCTCTTCAACAAATGTATTAACCCCTTTTTAGCAGAGGAAAATGCAAAAAGCAGCTGGCCAGTGGGAAAAAAGGAAAAATACTAAATTCTTAAGATTGTTATATTTGGTCAGTTCCTTGCTTAGATAATTTTAATAGCCAGAGGCTAAGTATTCAGTGGGCAGTAATGACTAAAACTAGAAGTCTTTTGAGAAATCCTGTCTGGCTTGCTGCACCTAAGATAATTTTCTCTTTTTGTGCAAATTTAGAGGGATGATTACACCTGAACTCCCATGGACATCTTCTGTCTTGAAATGTCTGCCTCTTGCCTATGGTAAGCTGCTAGAAGTTAATTGAATCAGCTTGCTGATATTTAAGAAACATAATAATGGAAATCTGTGCACGTGTAATCATTTTATTCCTTGGCACTTATGTGGCGGGAACAAAACTTAAAGCTACTTTATAATCTGATTTAATCCTCACCACAGTCCCCCCTTGTGCCAATTTAGTCCACTTTGTAGATAAAGAAACTGGGCCCAAAAAAGGGAGGGCTTGAAGGCACATACTAACCAGTGATGAAGAAACAGGTAGCTGGTAGAGAGCTAGTTGAAGTAGGACAGTCTAAAACTTGTAGGGCCTTGATGTGGAGCAGATACGTGGTATGGTCTGACAGGTCATAGTGGATGGGTTCTTGTTTGCCCTAATCTGTTGCTGGAAAAACTTCTGTGTAGGTTGTCCGACTGGAAGGGCTCCTCTCTGTTCATTAGTTTATCCCTTTGTCCATCGGCCCAGTAAACGCCCATAGCCTGTTTGCTGTGTGTCAGCTGCTTTGCTGGGCACCAGAGACATAGTACTCAGAAAAAGTAAGCCTGGTCTCCACCATTTTGGAGCTTATGATTCAGTGGAAGAGAAAAGCACCAAACAACTACATCATGAATGCACAATTATAAATCAAGATGAATGTTCAGAAGGAGCGAAACTAAGTTTTATTAGAGCATGACCTTTGCTAGCTCACACAGCATCCTTGTACAGATTAGAAAAATGGCATCCCTTCTTTTTAGACATAAGAGTTGGAATCCCTTCCTCTGGCTAATACAATCCATGACGAGGCAGGACTTAGAGAAAAGTACCCTGTTGGCAAGGGAGCCTGTGTAGGACACAGTCTGCATGGCCATACTTGACAGCTTTGCATGAGAACCTCACTACAGGACCTATCCCTCCACCCGGGTATCGGAGAAGATGCCTCAGCTGAGAATCAGAAGATGAGTGGTTGATTGACACTAAGCAAATTGCACCAGGAAGACATTCCAGGAGAGAACAAGACATCTGAAGTCCTATGTGTATGTTTGAGCAACAAGGGGAAAAAACTAGGGTGGTTGGTGCTCAGAGGGTAAAGGAGAAAGTGGTGTGAAGATGAGGCTAGAAAGAAAAGCAGGTTCTCTGGTCTCCAGGGCAGAAGTCTTTTGGGAAAATATTTATAGACCAAGGTGTACAATCAGTTTGTTCCCACAGGTAGCATTCTCCCCTGTGGCATTTGCTGGTTGGAACACAGCCTCTGAGTTAACAGATGTTGGTGACTTCATATAGAGGGTTGGCCAAATACTTCTTTATTCACACTATCATGAAGTGAGAGGATTCACTCCGAGGGAGCATCTTTCGGGATGCTCTTTTCTTGGAAGTGGGAAGCAAAGACCTGGCACTGGGCATTCTACTCAAAGTGGTGCACTTCCCTTCTGGAACCCAATCCTTAGAAATAATGCAGCCTCGCAAAAAACACCAATAACTGCCTTTCAGCCTGCCAAGCTTCAAGGTCCCAGCTCGTTATTATCTCAGCCCATCAGTGTTTGCTCCATCAGTTCTGTCTTCAGATGTAACTGGATCATCTCTATAGTGTTATGGTTGGAGGAGTAACTGCCTACAGGCCCAACAAGGCATTATTTATGGGAGGGGAAGTTAGGAGTTCTAAGACTTTGATCTCTATTTTATGCCTGCCTTAACCACTGAGGACAGTCCACTGAAACAAGTATCACAGCGCAAGGCCACCTGGAACTCTTCAGTTTACCACCAGCTGTCCCTAGGTGGCGATCCAAAGGCCTACCTTGTGGTGTCTTCGCTTCCTCCTGAATCGGAGCAGCTCTTTGTGCTGCCGAGACACAAAGTTGACAGCAGCATACTCAAGCAGCGCTGAGAACACGAAGAGCAGGCACACTGCCATCCAAATGTCAATGGCTTTCACATAAGACACCTGGAGTGGAGGTGGGGAAGAACACGGGTGTGAGGGTGCGGGAGAATGAAATATTTTTATTTCAGTAACTCCCCTCAGTAACTCCCCCATCACCCACTGGTATTCCCTTCTCAGTTGGGATATTAGGAGAGTACAGAGGAAAACAAGAAGAATACACCAACAAGACTGTACAAAACATTGGAGAAAATAGAATATGGTACCCAGAAGAGTAGTAAGGAGAGTGAAACAGAATGTTGTGTTTAGTCTAAGGGTGATAGGACGGGAATGGTGTACCTAACATTAAAGTAAACAGAGGATGCTTGCGAAAGTAGCAGAGTAAGATTTCAGAAATTCTCTTTGCTGTAAGAGCAATGAGGACAACAGCAAAAATGGTCAGAATAAACTTTCTCAGGAGCCCTGTTAACCAAAGGCTAACAGCAATCTTGTAAAAGTCAGCTGAATGCCAACAAGAGCATCAAACTTTGTGGCATTAAAAAACCAGCTTCATTGAGGTAAAATCATATACCATGCAGTCCATACAGTTAAAGTGTACATTTCAGTAGTTTTGGCTACATTCAGAATATATGCAGCTGTCACCACAGTCAATTTTGGAATGTTTTCATCACCTCCAAAAGAAATCTCGTGGCTTTTAGCCATCATTATTTTCCCTATTCTCCCAATTCCTGTCCCCCAAGACCATCCTAAGCAACCATTAATCTACATTCTGCGTCTCTAGATTCCCCCATTCCAAGCATTTCCTGTGAATGGAATCATATGTCATGTGGCCTTTTTATGACTGGTTTCTCTCACTTAGCGTAATATTTTCAAGATTCATCCAGATTGCAGTATATATCTGTATTTCATTTTTTAATTTTTAAAAAAGATTTTATTTATTTATTTGACAGAGAGAAACACGGTGAGAGAGGGAACACAAGAAGGGGGAGTGAGAGAGGGAGAAGCAGGCTTCCCGCCGAGCAAGGAACCTGATGTGGGGCTCAATCCCGGGTCTCCTGGATCATGACCTGAGCCGAAGGCAGTCGCCCAACTGACTGAGCCACCCAGGCGCCCCATGTATTTCATTTTTTTAAAGATTTATTTATTTACTGAGAGAGAGAGCATGTAAGCAGGGGAAGAGTGGAGGGAGAGGGAGAAAAATCCCAAGCAGACTCCCCGTTGAGCATGGAGCCTGCCACAGGGCAGGATCCCATGGCCTTGAGATCATGATCTGAGCTGAAACCAAGAGTTGGGTGTTTAACTGACTGAGCTACCCAGGTAACCCTATATTTCATTCTTTCTTATGGTCAAATAACATTTCATTGTATGGAAATACCACATTTCGTTCACCTGGTCATCAGTTGATGGACGTTTGGGTTGTTTCTGCCTTTTGGCTATTACGAATAATGTCGCTGTGAACATCTGTGTACAGATTTTTGCGTGGACATATGTTTTCATTTCTCTTGGGGCCTTGTGGTGCTTTAACTTGCCGAATTCCCGTTCTCTTGTCCTCAGTTCTGTGCTAGCCTTGAAAACCAAGAGCCTGCACACAGAGTGAAAACCAGCATCCAGGCAGTTGGTGGATGGGGCAGAACGGAGCTAGAGCGTCTGTGAAGCCCCGTTCCCGAGAACTGCCCTTCCTTGGCCTGTGTTGTGGCTCGCTGAAAGACCTCCCTCACAAGGAAGGCTGTCTTTTTGTTTGACCTGACCTGGAGCTGGCCCAGTGTGAGCAGCCTTTCCCCGGGGGCTTCTGCTGAAAACAGTGAGTGGCCACCGTTAAACTTCACATCAGCCGGAGGCCTTGGGTGAAGCTGAGGCAAACAGAGGTTGATTAAAAATCTTAAAAGGAAACTCTCGGGGAATGAGATGTCCATGGGGGCTTTAGGAAGCTCTAACATAGTTTTGGAACTCGGTGTGCATGCTCAGGCATGTGTGCTACTCAGGAAAGGCTGAAGAAGGCCCCTTAGCTCTCAGCTCTGGCTAATCTTGACACACCTAGCAACCTGCAAGTGAAGGGTAAGGCCAAACTGTAAACTGAGTGTCTGAGTGTTGGAGTTGTGTCCTAATACATCCATAGAGCCCTAGGAAAAGGCTGCAAGATTTCTAGATTCCATGCATTTAAGCACATTTCTGTCAGGTTTTACCTAGCCACCAAGCTAACTCAGCAGAGCCTTCAGTGACCCCACACAACAAAGGCTACAGAGCTTACAGAATTAGTTCACAAGAGTTACTAAACAAACAGCAACAACAACAAATCTTGAGGACGGAGAATCTGATTTCCAGAGATGCCACACTGCATTATATAAAATATGCAATTTTCAACCAAAAATAATAAGATACGCAAAGACAGAAATGATAGGCCTGTAATGGGCCAGATGTTTGTGTCCCTATCCTCCCTTCATAGTTGGAAATCCTAATTCCATGGTGATGGTATTTGGAGGTGGGGCTGTTGGGATGTAATTAGATGATAAGAGTGGAACCCTCTGAAGGGATTAGTGCCTTTATGAGAAGAGGCTGCTAGCTGGCTAACTCTTTCCACCCTGTGAGGGTGTAAGAGTAAGTTGGCTACACTGTCCCCTCATCTCAGACTTCAGGTCTTCAGAACTGTGAAAAATAGATCTCTTCTATTTATAAGCCACCCGATCTCTGATAGTTGGTTATATCAGCCCAAATTGACTAAGGCAGGCCCAAACAAAAACAAACAAACAAAAGACGGGCCCAAACATAGAGAAAAAAAAAAGCAGTCCAAAGAAGCCACCTCTGAGGAGGCCCAGATGGTGGACTTAATAAAGCCTTCATTTTTTCAGATTTTTGTATTTCAAATTATTTTTATTATCATTTTTAAAAATATTTTATGTATTTGTCAGAGAGAGAGAGGGCAGAAGCAGGGGGAGTGGCAGGAAGAGGGAGAAGCAGGCTCCCCGCTGAGCAAGGAGCCCAGTGAGGGACTCCATTCCAGGACCCTGGAATCATGGCCTATGCTGAAGGCAGATGCTTAACCTACTGAGCCACACAGGTGTCCCTTAATAAAGGCTTTAAATCAATTATTTTTAATGTGTTCAAAGAACTAAAGGAGACCTGCCTGTATAAACAACTGTATAAACAAGGAAATTAGAGAACAAAGTCTCACCAAATAGGACATTAGATAGGAATGAGAAAGAGAACCAAATAGAAATTCTGGATTTGAAAAATAATGGCGCTGAAGAGTTCACTAGAGAGGGTAAATAACATATTTGAGCAGACAGAAGAAAGAAACAGTGAGCTCGTGGTTATCTTGTCAGAGGTACAGAATGATGAAAAATGAACAGAGCCCCAGAGACCTGTGGGGAGCCATCAAGTACACAAACATATGTTTGATGAGTGTGCCTGAAGGAGAGGAGACAAGCAGATAGGGTATTTGAAGAAATAATGGCCCAAATTTCCCCAAATTTGAAAAAAAAATAATAAAGCGCTAATGTACACATCTAAGAAGTTCCTGAACTCCAAGTAACACAACGGGCTCCACTCCTCCACCCTTCATAATCAAACTCTCAAAAGATAAAGAGAGCATCTTGAAAGCTGCAAGAGAGAAGAAGCAACTTATCATGTACAAGGGATCCTCAATAAGAATGACAACCGATTTCTCATTATATACTTTTAAACTGAGGGGTGGGTAGAGATGATTAAAGCACAGGGACAGGGCCCATGGGCATGAAGAGCTGCATTGGGATTGTGAGGGGTGAGAATTCTCCTGAGAATCCAAGCAGTCTAATACAAATGGTTAATAGACACATGAGAAAATGTTCAACATCACTTATTATGAGGGAAATACAAATCCAAACCACAATGATATAGCACCTCACACCATCAGAAAGGCTAAAATTAACAAGTCAGGAAAAAGCAGCTGTTGGCAAGGATGCAGAGAAAGGGGAACCCTCTTACACTCCTACTGCAAGCTGGTGTAGCCACTCTGGAGAACAGTATGGAAGTTCCTCAGAAAGTTAAAAATAGAACTATCCTATGACCCAGCAATTACATTACTGGGTATTTATCCAAAGGATACAAAAATAATGATTCAAAGGGACACCTGGACCCCAATGTTTACGGCAGCACTATCAACAATAGCCAAACTATAGAAAGAGCCCAAATGTCCATCAACTGATGAATGGATGAAGATGAGGTGTACACACACACACACACACACAGAAGAATATTACTCAGCCATCAAAAACAATGAAATCTTGCCGTTTGCAATGATGCGGATAGAACTACAAGGAATTATGCTAAGCAAAATAAATAAAACAGAAAGACAAATACCATATTATTTCACTCATATGTGGAATTTAAGAAACAAAACAGAGGAACATAGAGGAAGAGAGGTTAAAATAAAACAAGATAAAAACAGGGAGGCAAACTATAAGAGACTCTTAACTATAGAGAATAGACTGAGGTTTGCTGGCAGGAGGTGAGTGGGGGGAGTGGTTTAAATGGATGGTGGGCATTAAGGAGAGCACTTGGGATGAGCCCTGAGTGTTATATGTAAGTGATGAATCACTAAATTCTACTCCTGAAACTAATACTACACTATATGTTTTTTTAAAATAATTTATTTTATTTTTTCAGTGCTTCAAGATTCATTTTTTTTTTTTTTTTT
>PITA01034615.1:0-11412 GCA_004023965.1 Spilogale gracilis | reverse complement strand
CAGGATATCTTAGAGGGTTGCAGATAGCCACATACCGGTCCAAGGCCATCATGCCCAAGAGCACACACTCTGTTGTCCCCATGGCCAAGCCAAGGAACATCTGCACTGCACAGCCAGAGAAGGAGATGGTCTTTCTCTCTGACAGGAAGCTCACCAGCGTGGAGGGAATGGAGGTGGTGGTGTAGCAGATGTCCAAGAAAGAGAGGTTCCCCAGGAAGAAGTACATAGGGGTGTGAAGGTGGGAGTCCAAGATGCTGATTAAAATAAGGGTGCCATTGCCCAGAAGGATGACAACATACATTATTAAGATTAGCACAAAAAACAGTAGCTCAAGCCTTGGGTAACCAGAAAGCCCCTTTAAAAAGAACTCCACCAGAATGGTTTGATTTTCCCATTCCATTTTACTGTTTCTTTTACCTGTGAGACATAAGAAATTTTAAAACAAAATATGTATCTTATTATGATTAATTTCAAATGTGCACCAGTTTATAAGTACTAAACTCCCAGGGAGGAAAATTTTTTAAAGGAAAGACTAAAGAAAGAAAAGAAGTAAACAAAAGTGAACCAAAGGAGGGTGGGAAGAGGAAACTTACATGTTTTTAGCCATATTCAATATGCCATGTAATTTACTTAATCTCATTACAGTGCTCAGAGAGAGTTATTATTATCCACAATTTACAGACAGTTAAAGTGTAAATATTAAGTAAACTTGACTACAAGTAAATATATAGCACAGTTAAGTTAGATTCAAACCTAACTAAGTCTTCCCTGCCAAAGTCTAGGCTTTTTGTCACATTTATCATCACACATGTAAACTAGAAGTTATAATAAAAATGAATATTGTATTATGTATAAATGAACAATAAACCATATTTATTGAATATAAAGCATCACACAATAAACCAACGATCTTGTCACTCTCTGAAATTATAATGTTATGTTTACTATATGTCTTGCATAGTAGCATGTAAATTTGATAAAGGTAGGTACTTTTCTGGTTACATCCATAGTCCCAGTATCTACAATAAAGTGGACACAGAGATAGTTGCTCAAAAATATTTGTTGGATAAAGAAACAAAATGAAAGACAAAATAATGACTAATATTTTTCACTCAGTGTCAATCCTCTTC
Organism: Spilogale gracilis; assembly: GCA_004023965.1. NCBI lineage: Eukaryota > Metazoa > Chordata > Mammalia > Carnivora > Mephitidae > Spilogale > Spilogale gracilis. The sequence continues at coordinate 10,282 of PITA01034615.1, read as the reverse complement.
TAATTGTTTTGTGCATTACCCATTTAATCTGAATAGCAACCATTTTAGGCAATTACTGTTATTAGTATCATCACCTTTATTAATAGAGGAGGAAAATAAAGCACAGAAAAGTTAAGTAATTTGCCTAAAGTCTCATAGCTAAATAAATAGTAGAACTAAGAGTTAAACCCAAGCTGTATGGCTGCAGAGTATAAATTCTTAATTTTTCAATCTGCAGAGAACTTGGCTCACAGACCAGAACATGGTATAATCTAACTGACAGTACTGTTTCAAAAGAAATATTGGACCAATAAAGGTGACTCTTCAGAAAGAAGCAAGATTTCAACATAGTGATTTGAGAGTTCATTTTGATACTTGATATTTTCCTACAAATGTGTTGTCATAGAGTTGCATTTGATCCTTATCATCTGTGATTTTCCTTGTGAGAAGTTCTATCTTCTTTTCCATTACTATCTTTAAGTGATATTTTTTCTTTATTCGTTTCACAAGGGTTTTTTCCATATTAAGGGTCTTCTCAAAAAAAGGGGAGGGGGGCTTTTGGATGGACATATTCTTTCTTCTTTTTTCCTGTTTTATTAAGTTTTGCTTTACATTTTTAAAGCTTATTTGGAATTTTCTAATTTCATGAAATAAGAACTAAATTCCTTAATATTTCCTCTCTCCTCTCTATTTCTAGCTCTAATTAATGCCCTTAAAATACTTAGCTTTCTTAAAAACTTAGATTTTGACATGAAATGTTCTTTTCATTGGCTTCTAGATAATTTTTTTCTTTCCCTCTTCAAGCCAACAGCTATCTAGGTGTGTATTCCCTGCACACCTAGTTATTAAATATTTGTGTTTGATTTTGTTATTTTTTTTTACAATTTTTATTATAAGATAACACAACATGTAATTCTCCAGTTATGGAGATTTTGGAAGTCAATTACTTGATCCATGTTGTAAATATTACAAAAAATATTAATTCATTAGGGAAAGATATATAGTTGTATATAGATACATAATACATGCATACATGTATACATATAATCAAGTTTATTTAATGTTATTCAAATCTGTGAAATAATTATATTCTGCCATCTATATTTACTTACTTACTATATTACCTTCATTCTATATAAATATCTATACGCATTCTGCCCATATAGGTACGATTTTTTTTATAGGCTTAGCTTCTGTGTTGTTTATGGCTGGTAATCTTTATAAATTGTCAATATTATTAATTGACCTGTCTTTATCATGCTTTGTACTTTAAATTCCACTTTTATGATATTGGTATTACATTCCTGCTTTCTTTTACCTTGCTTTTGCCTGCTCTTGTGCATCCCTTTATTTTCAACTTTTCTTTCTCACTTTGTTAAGTACACTACTTATAAGTAACATATATCTGGGTTTAAATTTTTATCTCCTTTTACAGTCTTTGTCTTTCACAACAGCATCCAGTCCATTCACTTTAAAAATACAATTATTAATGTGGCTCATTGACTTATTTCCATATATTTACTTTTTATTATTTACTTATTTTGCATTACTGCATTCTCTTTTTTTCCAATCCCTATTTTTGCTGATTAGGTTGTCATTTACTATTTGTATTCATTAACTTGAACAACACTCTACTCACTTCTGGCATTCCATAAGTGGATATCTTCTCTTTCACTATGCTCATAATTTGAATTACAGGACCCAAGCTTTTGCTCATAAAATTAACTATTTTTTCCACTCAAGTGTTGTCTAATATCCTAAGTTATCCTTCAAACAGTAAATGAAGACACAACTACAAGAATACTTTTATCCCTCCATCTCTATCCTCAAATTCCCAAATGTCAGTCAGATAATGTAGAAGTGTTTACAATTTCCTTACAATGTGTCTTTTTGAGAGTTCTTCATCAGCCCTTACAATTATACATATTTGGAAAGTCTTTATCAATGTATTTACCTCTCTATATATCTACTCATTGATCACCATTGGTTCCTCTCTCTTCTCTTTCTCTTCTATTCTCTTCAGGACCAAATTTTAATTTATATTTTTGTTTGGCTAGAGTATATTTGTAGAATTTTCCTCAGATGAAAATTTAATACATTACCTGAATTATTATAGATGATCAAATAACTTCCTTTTTAAAAATTGCTTACATTTTTATAATGTGTGACTTTTCCACCAAATTCTACATCTAAGACTATATCCTAGGAAATAATATATATAATTATGTATAATACACAGTATATAGTTACATATTATATACAACAAATACATGTATGACCTGTAATAAGTATATAAGTAAAAATATGTTAGTAATATACATACATATGTATATATGAATTGTGCCTGTTAACTGACATCTATGTTAGTTGGTACATTAAAGTTTATATATACAATAGAAATTATATATAAGTGTAGATATGTAAACATATAAATTATATATATACATATATATGTATGTATTCTGAAAAAAGTTTTGAAGAAACTCAGTGACCAAAATCATAGGGGGCCTCTAGATAATCTTTCTGACATCTCTCACTGTGACCCATTCTTTAGGTGGCTATGCACTGGTACCTCACACAGATAAAGCACCATTTCACCTCTAATGACTTGCTGCGTAAGGCTGAAGAGACAGGAACTCCTATACATTCTCGGTGGACACACAGATTAGTACATCCTCTTGGCGGACAATTTGTCAATATTTATCAAAATCACCGAAGTATGCATGTAATCTTTGACCACAAATTTACTTCTAGGTAATCATCAGTTATGCTGACACAGGTATAAAGTGATTTACATATAGATTGATTCATTAAAGTACTGTCTGTATTAATAGATGCAGAAACAATTTAAATGCCCAGGAAAAGGAGACAATGAAATAATGCAATGCTATTCTGCTGTCAAAAAGAACATGGGGCTTTTTCTGCATTGATGTGGAAAGATCTTTAAGAAATATTAAGTGGAGGGGCGTCTGGGTGACTCAGTCAGTTAAGCGTCTAACTCTTGGTTTCAGCTCAGGTGAGGATCTCAGGATTGTGGGATCAAGCCCTGCATTGGGCTCTGTGCTCAGCATGGTTCAGATTCTTTCTCCTTCTCCTCCTGCCTTGCTCTACTCCACTCACTTTTACATGCTCTCTCTCTAAAAACAATCAATCGATCAATCTTTTAAAATATAAATATAAATTGGAAAAATAATGTTTAGAACCATATATATGACACATTAACATCTGTGTAAAAAAGATATATATGTATGTGTGATATATATACATACATACATTTTTGCTCACACATAGAATATCTCTAGAAAAAGAAACAAGAATAGTTATCTCCAGAAAATGAAATGGATAGCTTATTAACAGGAGTGGAAGGTAGGCTGTATACTATATACACACCTTTTAGTACTTTTTAAAATGTTGGCACTCTATGAATATATTGCTTATTCATAAAATAATATATGCATAAAATAAGCATTTAAGGTTTTGAGATTCACAGCCTTTCTTTCATTTTTCTAGTGGTATACTACATCAAACTATACCCTGCCATAGGACACAACCCTGTTATGTTTGGAAATTGTTCTGACTTGTCCAGTATTACACACTAATGGGAATTGAAGTCTCATAGGTACTTTACACAGAGTTGCATTCTCAACACTCAGGACCCTTTACATAGTATCATTCGGATTTCCAGGCCCATAACCATCTCCAGTCCTATCATAAGGCTGTAAACTATTCTTTGACCTGATTAAGGATCTACTCTTCTATCCAATGTCATTTCCTTTCCATTAAATGCATTATTGTTTTTATGAGCTAGTAAAATTCCTGGAACAAAATTACAGTTCAATAAATGCTAGCTATTATTCTTGTTCCATTCTCATGACCAAAGAGTCCCCCCTCTTCAGAATCCTTTGTCTCCTTAACTTTTTTTTTCAGGACATAATTAGTCTCCTTGGGATCACCCAAAGCCCAATCTGATTTTCCTATTCTAAACTCCTCTTTTCCCCAGATTTTAAAATTCTTTAACTTTTTATAAGATTTTCATTTTAAAGAATTTTTCAGATTTTCTGAAATTAGGTCTAAAAACCACTTGAGATCCCAAAGGGTATTAGGTACATGAGAGGTTTTTTGAATAGTGGAGATTATATGCACACCCATAAAAAATCATCTCTCTAAAATCCATTGCTTCATTAGCTATCTCCATGCTACATGTATTCTATCAAGAACATTCCATAAAATTGTCAAGAACATAGGACTTAGAATCAGGCTGAGGTCAAACGTCATCTCTGCCTCTTATCAACTAGATGGCCTTGGCATGTTTCTGATAATCACCGTTCCTAGCTATAGAATGAAGATAAAAACACCTATACCCTATTACTTCTTGATAAGATTAAATGAGCTGGTATATGTAATTCAATTAGTACAACAGTGATTCCCATTGTTAGTGGTTTCCTTCATGCCTCTTTGTTAATTTCTACCTTCTGGTAGACTCTTTTTACATCTCTGAAACAGTCATCATTTCTTTCTGTAAGATCAGGTATGTGTAGCTTAAAAGCTTAATCAGATAACACACAGCATTCTGGCAAATGTTATTATTTTCATCCTACATACAATTCTAATACACTTTATCACACTCACTCTCAGCCTCTGGAAACCAGCAAATTAGGTGGCAAAAAGGAAAAAAATCATCCAAAAGATCTGTCGTATACCAAAGATCTGTTGTATACCAAATTTAATTCATCCCATAAAAAAATAGGGCTGTAGTAAGATTCCAGTGTGTTCCTTAGATTAAAACACTTTTTTGACTAAGACTATTTCAATATTTTTAGCAATCTTCTTAACATAAAAAAGAAAATGAAAAGTTACTCACTTTTACAATTATAACCTAATGACTGAAAAGCAAATATTCAATATAGTCACCAATATTGCATGCAAACACACTAGAAAAATGCCTGAGCAGGTCTCTTTCTGGCTATGCACTGTTTTGGTAAATTATCTTTTTCAGATCTTGGGAAATTATAATGTTCAGGGGTTTTTTAAATCAAAATTGGTCATAGTATCCTTCTCATATGTAATCTCTGTATAGAGAGGCCACAGAACAGTATCTGGCATATAGTTCACCTGGTTATCCATTGACTGAACCAAATGAAACTCAGTTGTGCTAGGGGACCAAGGAAGACTTGTTTGTTATTAATTTTATAGTACGGAACACAAGTCTACTATAAACCATGTAATGAGTCTCAATTAACCCAGGTAGGTAATGGTGTCCAAATGCTTTGTAATGGACTAAAAAGCTGCACATTAATAAAAAGTAATTCACACCTGGTGGGCAAATTCCTTTCATTTTGTTGTACAACAGCCTTTGCATGCAGAAGTCGTCTTTTGGTCGCATAGCTGTTTTTTCCCCACTACATCTCAGTGAATAGACCCTTAAACTCCATTTCTAACAGTCTCACCTCAGCAAAAAAAAATTCCATTTTCAAACTTGACACATTTAACCCATCAGTCCAATTCTTGCTTATAAAGATGATGAGTTTGTTTCCTGCCTTTGCAGTAACTTACCTTCAAACTAGATACTGCCTATCTTTCTAGGTTGCAGTAACAATAGATAATTTCATTGCTTTTCTATTTGCAGCCAATCTTCATAAGTCCTCATTAGTAGCTGAACCACCAAAGAGGCAGTTCTGTGAGTTATCATTTTGTCATAGAAATTCTTTGATTGACATTTATAGAAACATGACTGTTACAAGGATGATTATGGAGATAAATTCTTCTAGTTCAAATAAAGCACCATTAGATTCCCCTATTTCAAAAAAAGGTAGAAAATTAATAGTTAGCTGTAAATTTTAGGAATGGGGCAATTTGTCCATGAAGCCCAGGTAGAAACACGGCCCCGTTGTGGAGACCCACAAATACCTAAAGAAGTTGCTTCATGCTTTAGGACACAATTTAAATGTTCATAAGGACCTCTCTAAACCTCTGTGTACAACCTTAAATTGCTTCATAAATGAAATATGAAAAATGGAAAAAATAAAGCCCTAAAGACCTAATTACAGGAGGCTTATTACTCTGTTTCACACAAAAATCATAAAGGAGCTCATATATTGTCATCAAAATTTCCCCAGCTGAATTCTCTCTCAATCCTTCCATCTCTCTTTCTCCCTCTCTCTTACGCATATACAAACACACGGACAAACATACACAGAAACACACACAAGAGCGAACACAGACATACAACTATTTTGGAAATAGGGATTATTTCCTATACAATTTTAAGTTCACTTTATAATTTAGCTTCTAGTAAAAGTTGACTTTTTAATAAATATATATTTACATTGTAAATATTCCAAAACAAATACACGCTCATAAAAAAAGGAAGATTTTTTTTAGAAGAAAGGAGGAAGGGAAAATGTAGGCAAGGAAGGAAAAGATATATTCAGGTAATATATAAAGGTTTAAAAAACAAAGTTGAAAATAAATTCTAATTCAACAACATAGTGATAACCATAGTTCAGAAAGGAGCCTAATTTTCATTATAAAACAATATAATAGATGACTGATGACTCAGTCAGTTAATTTTAGCCCAGGTCTTGATCTCAGAGTCATGAGTTCAAGCCCCACATTGGCCTCTGCACTGGGCATGAAGCCTACCTAAAAAGGAAAAAAGATTAAAGAAACAATGTAATACCTTAAGCTAAAATCATTTGCTCCTCTGAGCATCCAATGAGACAGCTTAAAGCTGGATACTTTTAAATGATCTCTTTTCTTTTTCTTTATTTTTAATTTTTTTCAAGATTTATTTTTATATTTGGGGGGACAGAGGAGAGGGAGAGACTCCCCATTGACTGTGGAGCCAGACGTTGGGCTTGATCCCAGGACCCCAAGATTAGGACCTAAGCCAAACTCAACAGTCAGATACTTAAACAACTGAGCCCCCGCCCCCAGAAGCTCCTTTAAATTTATTTTTAACAAAATAAGTTCAAATTATTTTGTTAAAATATAATTCCAGAAGTAAAATGATTTCATCAAAATAAATGAAGATTTTTATGAATCTAAAAGGTAACAGTAATCTATGCTCCCCCCAGTGTTATAGTGTTGCTGATTTTCTCTTGCTCTTATCATCACTGAATACTGACAAATAGTTTAGAGCTTTTTTAATTCTAATCTAAAGGACTTAAAATAGTATCTCATCATTGCTTTAAGTGAAATTTTTAATTACTAGAGATATGTAACTTGAGTGTATCCTTTAAATAGCTATATTTTCTTTTACATGTGTTCTGTGCTCATGTCTTTTACACATGTTTCTATTTAATGTTTTATATTTTCTAATAACCTCTGTTCACATGACACTTATTGCACATCTACTCAGTGAAGCTGATAGTAAGAATATCTGTGAATATAAAAATCCCCAAGCCTCAGTCTCTACCTGCCGAACAAGTAGTGAGAAAAAATATCCATGTAATCAGATGATTTCAATACAAGGGGGTAAATGCTGCCATTAAAATGAAGGTGTAGTGTGCTATGGAAGTATAAATGACAAGTAACTCAGAATCAAGACATGATTTCCAGGACAGGTAGTGATAACATATTTGCCCAATAAATGTAAACACATAGCACATCAAGACAAGTAACTATTTTTCTTTTCTTCAGATCTTTATTGTACAACCCTGAGAGAGATAAAACACTCCTGGTCTTTTCCTCTGGGAAGAAATAATGTATATTAAAATTTCTACTTGGGGTACTTGGGTGGCTCAGTCGGTTAAGCAGATGCCTTCAGCTCAGGTCATGATCCCAGGGTCCTGGGATTGAGCCCCACATCAGGTTCCTTGCTCAGTGGGGAGCCTGCTTCCCCCCTGCCTGCTGTTTCCCCTGCTTCTGTTTGCTGTCTCTCTCTTTCCCTCAATCTCTCTGTGTCAAATAAATAAATGGTTTTTTTTAATTTTCTATTTGCTTTAATTAATTTTCTATCAAAAATGTATAAGTCTGATATAAGACCAGAACCTAGATCAGTCATTCCAGAGAGCTCCGAAGCAGTTTTTAAGCTCCGAGAAAAAAACAAAAGAAGATTCTGAGTATCCAAGATGGCCTGTAGGTCAAACACAATATGCTTGACTCGAGAGGTTTCAAACCTACCTGGAATTCTTAAGGAGAAAAAAGTCCTATCAGCATGTATATGGAAACTAATAGGTTTTTATAGCATATTTCACTAAGGTATCAATCTGATACATCAATAGTCATAGACTTTGCCATCAGATTTAATCTGTGATTAACTATGATTGAAGCTGGAGGTAATTAGAGTTTATGACTGATATTTCCTTTTTTAAGATTTATTTATTTATTTATTTGACAGAGAAAGATCACAAGTAGGCAGAGAGGCAGGCAGAGAGAGACAGGGGAGGAAGCAGGCTCCCTGCTGAGCAGAGAGCCTGATGCAGGCCTCGATCCCAGGACACTGAGATCATGACCTGAGCCGAAGGCAGAGGCTTTAATCCACTGAGCCATGCAGGCGCCCTATGACTGATATTTCTGCCACCAAAATTAAAACTGAATTTGGAAAAGTGACATTAATATACTTCTAGATCCCCAAAACAGTTATTTGCTTATGTAAAACATCTTAATGTTCAATATTTTCTGAATTCCCTGTTCCAACAATATAAAATTTATCCAGCCAAATGGATTTCCTAGAATGTGACTCACTCCTCAACACACTTTCTCATTCCTGTTGGCCTATAAATTAGAAGTGTTTTTCAAATAAAGTAAAACTTGAGAAGAAAGCCAAGGAAAATCAAGATAATGTCACAACCTATCTGACATCCCCCAATCTTCTACACAAACCTCAGATTACTAAGGTCACAAAGCTATTCGTAACAAAGACAAGAATTTAGTGTAGGTCTACACTAAAATCAAGAACTTAGAGCTTCTTCTAAGTTTTGGAAAGTATTGGAATGACATCAGGATATCAAAGAAATATGGCTTCTTATAAATGGGCATGGATATGACCCCATCCAACCAAACCCTTGTCCACATTATCATGTAGACCGGTAGACCTGTTTTTCAACTCAGTTTTAATTTTGTATAATTTTCTTTATGCCATAGCTAACACATAAACTGAAATGAAGAAAGGAGATAAAACAAGGATATTCAAATTGATTGCATAGGTTCTACCCTTAAGGCCCATTTCTTCAATAGTCTCAAATGCTTGGCACCCTTAGTTACACAGGAAAAATATTCTAAATATTGAGCAATAAAATAGTATCTAAAGACTTACATGGATTTTGAGATTAATGTGAAACTACAATGCAAGGCTCTCCACTGGAGAATGTGGGTGTAGTATTGGGAGGGGGGGGTTCAGATTTACTTTTTTCACAAAAAAGAGCTTCTTATTTATTTTGAAAGATTTGATAAAGTGATGTCTATGAAATAGGACTCTGTAAAAAAATGAACAGAAAATGACATATAATATCCAATTCCAAAACTGAAATATATATAGAATATGAAAGATATTGTTCAAAAGGATTGTAAGTAGACATCTCCTAATGTTAGAGTAATAGGTGATCTCTTTATTTTTCTCACCCTGCTGTCCTGTATCTTGCAAATTCTCTACAATGAGCATGCAATGATACTGTAAAGCTGTATGTCATCAAAAGAATTAAACTGAATTAAAGTTAAATAATATATAAAAGTGCAAAAAAGTAAAATTAACAAAATTCCAACATAATTCCAAAGTTTCAATGATGTCTAGTGTGTTCACAATCCAATACCCTTTACATTCACTTATTCACAAATAATCTTCTGTTAAATAGATGTTTTATTGCTTCCTTCACATCCTTGTTTCTGAGACTATAGATTAAAGGATTCATCATAGGAGTCATAACCCCATAGAACATAGATATAAGTTTGTCAGTAGCATCCAAGTCATCTGAATTAAGTGTCTCTTTAGACTTGGGCTTCATGTACATGAAGAGAATGGTTCCATAGAATATTATCACCACAGTCAGGTGGGCTGAGCAGGTGGAGAAAGCTTTGCTTCTCCCCTCAGAAGTAGGGATCTTGAGGATGCTAGAGACGATTAATGAGTAAGAAATGACAATCAAAAGCAGCGGCATCAAGGTGAACAATGTGGTGGCCACAAGCATGATGAACTCATTGCCTGAGATGTCAGCACAGGCCAGTTTCATGACAGCCAGAATTTCACAGGAGAAATGATTAATGATGTTATTCCTACAGAAAGGCAACTGTACCACAAACACAGTTTGTACTGCAGAGTTGATGACTCCTATCATCCAGGACCCAGCTGCCATGGGCACAAAGG
>PITA01034614.1:0-11418 GCA_004023965.1 Spilogale gracilis | reverse complement strand
AAGAAAGAAAGAAAGAAAGAAAGAAAGAAAGAAAGAAAGAAAGAAAAGAAAGAAAGAAAGAAAGGAGAGAAAGAAAGAAAGGAGAGAAAGGAGGGAGGGAAGGAGGAAGGGAGGGAGGGGAGGGAGGGTAGGAAGGAGGTAAGAAGGAGGAAAAGAAAGGAAAGAAAAGGAAGCAAGGAAAGAAAGAAGGAAGAAAATTAATAGATTAATGAAGTTTTAAGTAGAACTTTCTATAGACTTGCGATCTCAGAGCTGAAAGGATCTAAGGAGCTATCTAAATCTAAAATAGGAGCACCTGGGTGGCTCAGTTGGTTAAGCGACTGCCTTCAGCTCAGGTCACGATCCCAGAGACCAGGGATCAAGCCCCGCATCAGGTTCCCTGCTCAATGGGAAGCCTGCTTCTCCCTCTCTCACTCCCCCTGCTTGTGTTCCCTCTCTGGCTGTGTTTCTCTCTGCCAAATAGATAGATAGATAGATAGATAGATAGATAGATCTAAAATAGTCACCTCTTTCTCTGGGCGAGAATATCTTCCCTGGTATTCCTGATAGATGGTCATATAACTTTTAATCATATATGTCCAAGAACAAGCAATAACTTTCACAGGCAAGCCATAGCAGCATTAGAAAAAGATTATGTTCATGTCCTACATTCTAGGGCTTTAGCAAAGAATTGTAACCTAGAGCCATCAAAGTCCCAAGAACAAAATCCTGAAGGGATAAAAATTATACAGTCTTAATCCAAATAGTTTACATACTATATGATCACAACTAAATGACATCTTGGAAAAGGCAAAACTATAGAGACAGTAAAATGACCAGTGGTTGCCAGGGGTTAGGGGAGGGGTGAATGAATGGTGGAGCACAGAGAAAATTAAGGACAGTGAAAATATTTTCAATGTACATGTATAATGGTTAATACATGTCACCCTATGTTTGTCCAAACCCAAGAATGAATCCCAATGTGACTGATGGACTTTGGGAGAATATGATGGGTCAATGCAGATTCATCAGTTGCACAAGTGTACCACTCTGGTGGGGGATGCTGATAGTGGGGGAAGCTATACACATGTGTGGGGAGGGGGTCTATGGGAAATCTCAGTACTCTCCTCTCTAAAACTAAACTAAAAACTTCTTTAAAAAATAAGCTGTTTAGAGGTGGCTGGGTGGCTCAGTCATTTAGTCATCTGCCTTCAGCTCAGGTCTTGATCCCAGAGTCCCGGGATCCAGTCCTAGGAGATAGTCCCAGGATCAAGCCCCGCATTGAACTCTGCATGCGGATCTCCACTCAGTGGGAAGCCTGCTTCTCCCTCTCTCACTTCCCTTGTTTGTGTTCCCTCCCTAGCTGTGTTTCTCTCTGTCAAATAAATAAATAAAATCTTTAGAAAAATAAAATATTTTTTAGAAATTACATGAGCTTTAGAAAGCCTCCAACATGACCCAGAGTCAAATACATATAGGTAAGATTTAGAATTGTTGGAGCTCTAGATTATTGTTAACACAATAATAATGGTCAAATATCTGAAAGAAAATGATAAACGAACTCTGTTGAAAAGTATGAAGACATAGGGATGGTGATCAAGAGGACCAGGTCCCATCTCCACTGCCAGCCAGCACTGCACACTAGTCTTCAGAGGCAAGTTTCTTAAAGTCTCTGAAGTTGGGGCGCCTGGGTGGCTCAGTTGGTTGAGCGACTGCCTTTGGCTCAGGTCATGATCCCGGAGACCCGGGATCGGGTCCCACATCGGACTCCCTGCTCGGCGGGAAGCCTGCTTCTCCCTCTCTCACTCCCCCTGCTTGTGTTACCTCTCTGGTTGTGTTTCCCTCTGTCAAATAAATAAAAAAAATAAAGTCTCTGAAGTTGAGTTTAATCATCTGAAAAATGGGACTTGTACCACTTACTTTCCATGCAGAATGATTGTGAAGAATACATGAGATAAAATTTGTGATATTGTTTAGAATTGTCCAATGACTGACACATGATTGAAATGCCAAAACCTACCAATTGGATGTAACTGAATAGCTGATCTCATTTTGCTATCTAGTATGGATAGAATTAGCAGAAGGGGCACTACCTGTTAATATGGAAATTTAAATTGAATATGATAAAATATCTCTATAAACAATGAGATATGTGAAAATTAATTAATATTTATAAACTTTTCTTTTCCATTGATGTTCATAATTTTTATCTGTAGAGCATGGTTGAATTATATTTCTGAGATCAAATAAAAGACTCCTTAAGTTTCTATTAATTGCTCACTCTAAATTCGTCATTGTTCAGTATGTGTCAAAATATAATTAAAATACATCATAGCCCATAAAATAAATATATAATCATACAGAATAAAAATTGTAAAGCTTTCAAAAGGAATAAATTTTGAAATGTATTTTGCAAGGTTTCTATAAGCTTATATTAAAAACGTGCTAATCTTATTATATAAATACTAAAATTCTTATGTAGCACATGGAAAAATTCTAGTGGAAATCAGGCCAGCACAGAATATGTTTCATATTATTTTATAACAGAATAGAATAGAATAGTATAGTATATATACTATGTGCATACTCTTTATATATATATTATACATAATGTATAATATTACATTGTATTATATTTCTTTTTTTTTAAGATTTTATTTATTTAGTTGACAGAGAGAAAGATCACAAGTAGGCAGAGGCAGGCAGAGAAAGAGGAGGCTGAGAAGAGAGCCCGATGCGGGCCTTGATCCTAGGACCTTGAGATCATGACCTGAGCCGAAGGCAGAGGCTTTTTAACCCACTGAGCCACCCAGGTGCCCAGATTGCATTATATTTCATCAAGCACATTGTTTCTGGCACAACTTTGCATTGAAATTCACAAATGACAAGATTGCATAGTTTGGTACACTGATCCAAACTATACTTTTGTTTTTATAATGCAACTTTGCCATTCTCATATCACCTGGAGAGAAAATATATTCACTAAGCACTAGAGTCAAAATAACTTTCAACTGACAATAGATTGAAATATTGTAAACATTTGCAGCAAAATAAGGTTGTTAAATGTTTTGTATGCTAAATTATATTATTTACAGTTATTAAAAATCGACCAAGAGTACCCGGAGAATTAGAATTTCTCTTAATCCTACTGATTACAATTTCTCCAATCCAAATATATAAAAAATAATCCTACATTAAGATATTAAACCTCTTTCAGCTAAATTATGCATGGAAAATATGATCAGATACATCAGATACATTAGAATGTTTGATTATCCTGTAATCTCTACGTATTCATCTCTAATAAAGGATAATTCCATTTAATGTAGTGATCCTTTTCCAATTGGAGATTTCAGTTTCATATCTCAGTGCTTACAGTAATCCCAACATTTATGTGCAAGCACGTTGATTGCTTTGTGTGATGGTGGTGGTAGTTGACGCAGGGGGCCCTTCCCTTATGGAAACGGTAATAAATATTGTTACGAACTTTGTCATTAAAACATGCTGTTCCCATTTCTGTTGGAGGTTAGAGCCAAAGGGGCATTTTAAAAGACAATATCCATTCTTGTAAGCATATTAACATTCTGAGATCCCTCCCAGAGCTTTCAGGAGATTTCTTGTGAAGAGGAGGTTAAATTAATTTGAAAGGCTTGACAAACTTTTGATTGTTTTTAATTCTCTGTAATTTTGGCAAGTTGAATAACAGTGTTTTGGAGTTTCCATCATAACACCTCTGACAAATTCGCTGTCTTTAGCATTTTAGAAGTATGACTTGGGCCTTTCCCGAAGGAGGTGGGGAGGAGGACAGGAATGGGGGAAGGTCAAGAAGGGGTAGGATGGTGGGGGGACGGGGTGGGGTGAGAAGAGAAGGGATAGGCACCAGGAGAAGGAAACATCCGTGTGCTAATCACAAGCAATGAAAGTCCTCAGGCTAGGAACCCGCCAGGTGCATTTCAAAGAGAAGCAGGATGGGGGGAGGGGGTACTAAGTGTCACTCAACGAAGATATTTATGAAAGATGACAGTTTGCAAATATCTCAATCTTGGACAAGCCTGCACTGGTGACACGGAGAAGTGCAGCCAAATTGGACGAGTCAGCAGCCAACATTTATTTCATCAGGACCTGTCCAATCTCCACTGATGGTTTGATCGTCTGGGGAGAACGAGCAACAGTGGGCCTCATTCTGCTGGTTACCTGCAGTCAGTTTGCATGGAAGAGTCCAAAACAGTCTAATAAATATGTAAAGAAGGCTTAAAAGAAGAATGGAGAAAGGCTTTGTTTGCCAAGCTTGTACGAGACTGGATTTTTGCTATGCCGAAGAGGAAGCGAGGTAATGACAGAAATATTGATTGCTGCTCCTGTCCGTTGACAGTGAGACAGCACGGTCTTGCCATCGTGGAGACTTTCGCCTTGGTACGAACAGCCTGTTGGTCCAGAGGATCCCGTCAGATGTTCTTCCCTGTGACAGCTGCCCTGCAGTCCCGGAGATACTGAGCTTTGGAAACTTTGTTAGAAAAAGAACTCTATGTTTTCCCCCAAGGGATACAACACTAGACATTGGCCTGAACAAATGTTAGACTAACTACATGGGGGTGGGGGTGGGGGGAGTTTCCGTAGTATTTCTCTCACTCTGGCAGATGGCACGGGTGTCAGAAAGACAGCTGGGGCAAGCCACAGGTGTTGACATTACAGTGTATCACAGGTGGCTACCTGGACGAACACAGGGAGCCAGTGCGTTTAATTTGGTATCCAAAGTGCTTTTTATAAAGGCTAATATTAAAAAATCTAGGGGTCGGGGCCCCGGGGTGGCTCAGTTGATTAAGCGACTGCCTTCGGTCAGGTCAGGATCCCGGAATTCCGGGATCAAGCCCCGCATGGGGCTCCCTGCTCGGCGCGAAGCCTGCTTCTCCCTCTCTCACTCCCCCTGCCTGTGTTCCCTCTCTAGCTGTGTTTCTCTCTGTCAAGTAAATAAATAAAATCTTCTTTAAAAAAATCCTGGAATTTTATGCAAAATCTTAATTTTAGCCCTCCCTGGAGGAGAAAATAAAATCAGGTTATTGGACAAACTTGGGTACAAAATACCTTTGACCACAACATGAAAGAAACATGAAAACAGCAACTACCTCTAGGAGATACATTGTTTTTCCCAATCTCTACCTTTCCCCCAAATCATTGTTGAACATCAGTGGCCTTCTCCATCAAATTTGTACTTCTTGTCATTTACACTTTCATTTCACTCATTCATATTACCCATGTGACTTCTTTCAGCATTTACATTTTGACTTCAGAAAAGAAAGAAGGCAGCTTTGTCATTTGGGTAAACTGAATCTCTTGGTTTCCTGGTCCTTAAGATTAATGCTGATCGATTTATATGGTTGTGGCTAAGGAGTAAAGATACTGAAATGAAAAACCTCAGAACAAATCTGGGCACATACCGGACATTGAATCAGTGCAAGTTTTATTCACTCTTCCCTTCTGTTTTTCAATTATTTTAGGAGAATAAAAAATTGCATCTCATTCTGAAGGATAAGTGGAGATCAGTATTTTATTTACATAGATGGAGTATTTTGAAAGCTATCCATTTATTTTAGTGAGTGTCAGATTACCATAGTTTTTTTTTTTTTTAAAGATTATATTTATTTGTCAGAGAGAGGATGTGAGAGAGCACAAGCAGGGGGAGCAGCAGGCAGAGGGAGAGGGAGAAGCAGGCTCCCCGCTGAGCAGGGAGCCCAATGTGGGACTTGATCCCAGGACCTGAGCCAAAGGCAGCCACTAAACCAACCGAGCTACCCAGGTGCCCTACCATATTTTTTTTTTCCATTAAGCACAAGTTCTCAACAGGTGTGTGTCAGAGTCACCTGGGGGACTCATCAAAATGCAGAAATGCCCCTGCCCCTCGAGTCTTTGATTAAGTTGACCTAAGGAAGATCTCTAGAACATGCTCATCTCATGGGTTTCCAAGTGAGCCTGATCCTTCGAGAAGCACCACTCTGCTTTATTAAGACTGAAATCATAGAAGCTGGAGAGAAGTTTTATGCTGTATTCATTATCTCCTCTCAAAAGAAATAGGAGACAATTCCTTTGTTTGTTTTTAACATTTGTAACAAAGTCAAATTATTTCATTTCCTTCTCCATTGTTCTTTCATGGCAAGAAAATTCCTAAAGTGCATAAAATGAGCTAATAGGAATTAGATATATGTATATCTAGGACAGATATCCCAGACTCTGCTGAGTTAATAGCATGATGATCAACATTCTGGAGAACCCGCATAGCAGACACACACTCAAATGTCAGAGGATAGGCTCCTCTTGTCAGTATCAGTATTGTTATTATTTTGATTGAGATGATCAGTGGTTTTTCTCCATAGGTAACTTTCGCTGCAATTGTTCACATTAGCCATCTGAACTGTGTTTTTTTCAGAGATACCAGTATGATTAGTTATCCACCTAACCATGGTGTCAAAGCAGCCGACTGCTCCCATCTGACAGGCTGTGGATGCCAGCCATCTCTACCCATCACTCAACCCAAAGTCAGTTGCAAATGGAGGTAGGTTACCTTTGCAGAATACACAAAGCCCTGCTGTGACTTGGGTTTTCTGCCGTGCTACTGAAATAAATGCCGAGTTCAATTAAGGGCCCGTTCTTCATTTGTACTTTGCATACCTCAGAATCCTGAAAGTTTAAAAATAAATATGCTGCGATGTCGTTCATGTTTCAGTTAATCAAAATTTGGTTTCATTTTTCATCCCTTTTGAACAATTTGTGGGCATCTCTGAATGCACATAATTAAGTGGGAAGTGGGTTGTAAGAGGTCTCCCAGACAGGAACACAGACCCAGACAGGTGCAAGAGATCCATGGCTTGGCTTCTCTCCTCAAGCAACCTAGAGGGAGGAGCAATCTCAGCCACTCTGTTTTAAAAGATTTTGCCTTCCATCTGGCCACCATCTAGCACAACCCTGCCCCCCGTGAAATTAACATGGCCTCTGAACAACACCATGCTAGATGCAATGGTGAAATATGCAAATTGACCATAATACCAAAATAGAAATGTAACTGCTTTACATTGTTTAAGGAGGAGGAAAAATAGCCCTAAAATGCTCAGAAGTCTAAAAGAGAACATCAACTCTTAACATTAATGGGGCTAACAGAGTTGAGGAGTGTCTGTAGATAATATACTTCCTCTTCTTCTCACAATTACATGTTTAACCAAATTCCTCTCTTCCTGTAGACCCTCACCCCCACCAAGTCTTCAAAATCAATTACTTAGTGCTTATGACTTCAGGTATAAGTAACTTTAAAGCCCTAAAATTCAGTTTTCTAACTCATGAATAGGGTAATTCTTGATACCTACCTTATGCCATTGTCAGAAGAAATCTCTGAAATAATGCAGACCAAATCTGGTCCATAGTAAGTAATGTTGGCATGCTATAATATTGGCACATCAGTAGTGGGAATGATGTTTATTATCAGATTAATTGATCACAGTCTTTCCTGAACTCTTAGCTCCTCTTGTTTCCATTAAAGCAATTATCACATCATGTAATAATGTGTCTTGTCCCATTGGACCATAACCTTCCTGAAGTCGGGGCCATGTCTCAGTTAGCTCTCAAGCCCTATTTCCCAGCACACTTCCTGGAATATGATAAATGCTCACTATGTACTTGTTGAATCCACTAATGAATTCCAGTAATTCCATTCTTCTGTATAAAGTTTCCAAAATATCCCTTGCTTGGCCCTAGCTGTTACTCTACTGCTCTCATGCTCTCCTACTCAGTTCATTTGTCATTTCCAAACCATCTGGTGGCCATAGACATCTGCCTTTGAAGTGTTTATTGGAGGCTGATAGGCCTTGAATTACCAGTCCAGTTCCATAATTAATATGGGTGGTTATTTTCAACTGAGAACACTGAATGAGATGGAATTGTAACTAAAGTTTTCAAATTATGTATTGTTTTGGCCTTCTTTGGATATGGACATTATATGACATTGCTTCTTCAGATCTAGTAAATTTGATCTGGCATTACCGAGTGCTACCCACTGACCTAACATATTTACCAAGGGAGTAAGGAGAGAGGAAGAAAGGGAGGAAAGAGAGATACTGTATAGATGGTACTTACCGACAGGTAGACTAGACCATATAATTTCTCATCCCAAACTGAGCTCTTGGTTAGAGTGAAAGGGGTATTATTAATAATTACATAGGGAAAACAGATAAAAATGAGAAATTTTCCCCCCTGGAACAAAAAATATATACAGTCTCCCTATTAGTCCCCTATTTATAGGAAGGCAGAGGAAGGAAGAGAATGAAGTAAGAATTTGACCTGAGTGACTGGTAGTCAGATGCTCTTCTCTTAAATATGGAACATCATTCCTTCAGGAAACTCCAGGAAAAAAGAGAATCAGTGCCGAGATCAACAAATGTGGGAAACATTTTATAATATCTCTTTCTTAGGATTCCCAATGTGTGTCAGTATAGACTCTGAGAAGTCCACAGCCAAGGAATCTGAGATTCCCAAATAGCACACATGACATGCTTACACACATCACATCTGCGAGTGGGTCTTGCTTATTTCAGTCAATGCTGGGAAGGTCTATTTAAACAGAGTTTTTTGGAAGAGGCAAAATAACTAAATAAATTATGTTACAAATAACATTCTCCCGTCAACCAGTTATATACATACCTACCTTTATTCCTTATTTTGTTAAGGGAGCATCATTCCCTTTGTCACCCAGGGGAAAGGCTGTGTGTCTGTATTTAAAAAAGACAGTATATTAATTTGGCTGAAGCCAGGCCAATGAAACAATGAGAGTTAACACTAGTGCAGAGTACTAAGAAAGTTTATCTTTGTCTTGCATATCATTCCCAGGTGAGAATTCCAGTGGAGCAGGTGAAGCTGCTCCCTCTGAATCTCAACTCACTTTCCATGGCAAATAGCATGGTCGATGTCTTTATAGACTACAGAGGAAGCTTGGAAGGGTCAACTAATGGAAGAGCCATTGTGCATGGCCAGAAGAGTAGTTCCATGGAAGAAAGGGAAATGGATTTTATGGAGAGCTGGCTGTCTCTTCTTCACAAATGGCTAGACTAGAGGAAAGGTGAACAGTTGACAACCCAGCCAAGATGGGACAATGTGACAGAGATGATCCCAGTCTTGGCAGTAAATCTTGGGAA
Source organism: Spilogale gracilis (assembly GCA_004023965.1). Taxonomy (NCBI): domain Eukaryota; kingdom Metazoa; phylum Chordata; class Mammalia; order Carnivora; family Mephitidae; genus Spilogale; species Spilogale gracilis. The sequence continues at coordinate 2,266 of PITA01034614.1, read as the reverse complement.
TCCTTCTTTGACTCTTAAAGATAAATTTCAGCAAAAACAGCCCTCCAAGTGTTATGATCTGCAGCATTTTCATTCTTTGTACTACCTCTCCCAGTTTTTGAGAATTCATTCAATCCTTTTTGATTCTTACTACCATCCAATTCTCTGGTGCCTGAATGCCTCATGCATGGACTTTTTTGATGTCCAGTATTTCCAACACTGCTTGCAGTATTTCCTGCATAACACCAGTGTGCAAAAATGTGAAAAATAATGATATGCATCATCATTTTAAAGTCTTACTTTTATCATCTCTACATCTTACTCAAAATGCCCCAATGGACTGATGTTTATAAAAAAGGAGAAAACATTTACACCTCTGCCTTTAAAGACAAAAAAAATCTGCATTTAGAGAACTTTTCAGGCTCACCCTTCATCTTGGGTATCCTTGGGAAATGTATAGCTTTTCTTGGCCTCATTCCCGCACTGAGAAAGGTAATGATAGTAACTGTCTCATAAGGCAGCTATAGGCATCAGTGGATATGATTTCTGAACCCTTGATAAGCAATAAACATTCAATAAATTTGGCTGTTATATTATCTCATGTATCACACAATATCACCTCTTCATGTATAATTATATATATAGATAGATAGATAGATAGATAGATAGATAGATAGATATACACACACACATATATATACACACATATATATTTACATTTGATTAAGGAAGTAGCTTGTTCTTTTGTTTTTATCTTACTGCATGAAATGGGACCTTAAACATTTTTTATAAAAATGAGCTCAATACCAGAATATCCTCTACAAAGTCATTCAGTGGCTGCAAACACCATCCAGATGAGGAGGACTCTTAAGGAAACTTATTTTTCCATTTTATAGTGTCAGTGAGAGGTGTTTCTATATTTAACTTTGCCTTGCCAAGCCTTAATCCTTATCCATGAAGTTACCCAAAAGAAATACGACATCATTCCATATACAGTCATTGAAGTCTTGAGCTGTGATCACACTAACATTTCTTTTACTCAGGCTCAATTACCTTTTATCTTTCACATAAGGCATATTTTTCGAGTCAATTCACCACTGTAATTGTACCCATTGGAGAAATACAAGTTCATTGTTATTTTCCAAAATAAAAAAATAAAAAATTTAAAAAAAAGAGCATAACTTGATGTTTCAAATGCACACAAATGTTTGCAAAATAGGAGTTGATGTTCCATTGCTGTGAATGTTATTATTTCTGGTTTTAAGTAATTTGAAACTTCATTAGTAAGTACAAGATTTCATTATCTGTGTGTGTGTGTCTGTGTCTGTATCAATCTATAGTTAAAGCCAATAAAAATCCCTAATAAGTCAAAAATCACCCCAGTAAACACAAGTAAGCATAGTGGTTAAGAGAGCAGAATCTTTTTTCATACTTTTCTCAATAGTTATTTTAATACTTTAAGCTTCAAATTGCTCTTATATAAAATTAAATAATATTACTTACATCAAAGCATGAATAAAATCCTTAAAAGATATATGTGTATTTAGTAAAAATTCCAGGATTTTTCTATATATATCAACTCAACTTCATTTTGTTCATAGATTTTTCCAATTCTTTTATTCCAATAAATGCACATAAAATTTGGCATTTTAACATTTCAATATACATATAGTTCAGTGGTATGTAATATATTCATAATGTTATGCAACCTCCATATCCAGAAATCATTTCCTCTTATAAAATGGAATGTCTATACCCTTTAACTTTGACTCTCCATTTCCCACTCCCACCAGCACCTAGTACCACCATTCTAGTTTTTGTCTTTATGTTTTTTAAGTTAGCAAACTGTCCCTAAGTTTCATCCATATACCATGTATCAGAATTTTCTTCTATTTTAAGACTTAACAGTATTCCATTATATATCCATTTATCCAACATGAATAATTGTGTTGCTTCTACATTTGGCTATTGTGAATAATGCTGTTTGTGTTGCTTCTACATTTGGCTATTGTGAATAATGCTGTTTCTTGATCCTGTTTTTAATTTTACAAGTATACATCCAGAAGTGGAAAATTTAGATCACATTGTAATTCTATGGATTCATGAAATAGACCAATGATTCACAAGGAGTTCAATGTCTCCATGTTCTTGCAACAAGTATTACTTTCTGGTTTGTTTGTTTGTTTGTTTGTTTAATAGTTATCATCCTCATGGGTGTGAGCTGATATTTCATGTGATTTTGGTTTGCATTTCCCTAATTATTTATAAATTTGAATATCTTTCCATG
>PITA01034613.1:0-11417 GCA_004023965.1 Spilogale gracilis | reverse complement strand
GCGTGCTGACGTAGGAGCTGCAGCAGGTGATCGTGATCCAGAAGGTGATCGAGAAGCTCGAGCCGAGGTCATTCCCCAAAGCGGCTACACTGACCAGCAGATTCTCAGCGTGGATGCAAGAGCCTCCCACGGGAAGAAGATGCCATCGAGGACTTTCCTGGCTAGAGAAGAGAAATCAGTGCCTGCCTTCAAAGCTTCCGAGGACAGGCTGAGGGTCTCGTCGGGGCCAGTGCGGCTGGTGATTTTCAACTGGTAGCAGAGGCTTATTTATCATTTCTCGAATCCTAGGGCCCTTAGGTTATGGTAAATCTGCTCTGCCTGCGCTCTGTGAATGGAACAGCAGAGCCTGGAGGACAGGGCATCTGTTTACAGCATGGCTTACTGAATGGTTTCAGCCCACTGTTGAGACCCGCTAAGAAAAAATAAAGATTCCTTTCACATTATCATCACGTACTGACTGTGCACCCGATCGCCCCAGAGTTCTGATGGAGTTGGACAAGGAGATTTATGTTGTTCTCATGTCTGCTAACACAACCTCTGTTCTGCAGCCCATGGATCAAGGAGTCATTTCAACTGGCAAGTCGTTGTGTTTAAGAAATAACATTTCCTAAGGCGGTAGCTGCCATAGATAGTGATTCCTCTGATGGATCTGGGGAAAGTCATTTGAAAACCTGGGAAAGATTCACCATCCTAGATGCCGTGAAGAACATGATTCATGGGGAGAGATCAACATATCAACATCATTGGGAGTTGGGAAGAAGTAGATTCCTGTCCGGTAGATTCAGGGGAAGAGGTCACTGCAGAAGTGGTGGAAAGAGCAAGAGAACCAGAGTTAGAAGTGGAGCCTGAAGGTGGGACAGAACTGCTGCAATCTCAGGGTACAGCCTGAACGGATGAAGAGTTGCTGCTGATGAATGAGCAAAGAAAGTGGTTTCTGGGGGGAGATCTACTCCTGATGAAGGCGCTGTGAAGACTGAAGGGTGTAGACTATTGCCTCAGCTTAGCGGGTAGAGCAGCAACTAGTTTTGAGAGGTTTGAGTCCACAGTTATGAAAGTGTTGTGGGTAAAAGCTTATCAAACAGCACTGCGGGCTGCAGAGAAAGTTTCATCAACGGAAGAGGCAGTTGATGCACCAAACTTCATTGTTTTAAAAGTGGCCACAGCCACCCTGACCTTCAGCAACCACCACCCTGTTGAGTCAGCAGCCATCACGGGGGGAAAAAGATTTTGAGTTGCAGAAAGCTCAGATGTTAGCATTTTTTGATAGCAATCAAGTATTTTTTAATTAAGGTATGTACGTTGTATTTTTAAACATAATGTTGCATACCTAAAAATCAACAGGTATGTTAGTTAAACAGCATAGTTCAATGTAACTCCTATATGCACTAGAAGATCTGATTTGTTTATGGTGAAATTCACTTTACTGACTTATTCTGGAACTGAGCTGCAACATCTCAGAGGTATGCCTGTATTCTTAACTTCTCCATTCATTACCTCTTTGCTTTCTGTCCTTTTTTTAGTCTATACTAAGTAATGCTGCCCACATTAATCATCGGAAAATGGTCCACATTATCAAAATACTGAATAATTCCTCACTTCTTCAGAATACCAAGTACCTACCAGTCTATCCTCCTGCCTGTTTTTGTAAAGATAATTAAGTAAGAATAGTTCAACATATTTAAATAAAAACAAAGTCAAAGAAATGTTTTTAACATTTGAAAACTATGAATTTTGTTTAATTTTTTAAGATTTTGTGTATTTATTTGATAGAGACCATGAAAGAGGGAACACAACCATGGGGAGTGGGAGAGGGAGAAGCAGGCTTCCTGCTGAGCAGGGAGCCTGATGCAGGGCCTGATCCCAGGACTCTGGGATCATGACCGAAGCTCAAGGCAGATGCCCAAGGCTGAGCCACCCAGGTGCTCTGAATTTTTTTAGCTTATTTTTCAATTTGAAGCATAATTAACATACAATATTACATTATTTTCAGGTGTAAAAAAATTATTTAGCAGTTCTTACATTTCTCAGTGTACTTTTAATCCCCTTTATATATTTCACCCATCATCCCTACACACCTCTTCTGTGGCAGCCACCAGTTTGTCCTCTGTATTTTAGAGTCTGGTTGTCTTTTTCTTTTTTTATTTGTTCATTTCTTTCTTAAATTCTACAAAAGAGTCAAAACATATGGTATGTGTCTTTTTCTAACTTATTTCACTTAGCATTATACTCTAGTTCATTCATGTGCTGCTGATGGCAAGATTTCAGTCATTTTTATGGCTGAGTAATATTCCATTGCACACACATATATATACATATACATATATATGTATATCTCCCAGTTGTTTTCTTTCCCTTTTTTTTTTTTTTAAGTTTTATTTATTTATTTGACAGAGAGAAACGTAGCTAGAGAGGGCATACAAGCTGGGGGAGTGAGATAGAAGCAGGCTTCCTTGCGAACAAGGAGCCCAATGCAGGGCTCGATCCCGGGATTGTGGGATCATGAACTGAGCCAAAGGCAGATGCCTTACCACTGAGTCTCCCAGGTGCCCTTTTACTCCAGTTCTTTATCCTTTCATCTAGGGATGGGTACTTGGATGGTTTCTGTAACTTGGGTATAATAAATAATGCTCCAGTAAACATAAGGGTGCATATATTTTTTCAAATAAGTTTTTTCATATTCTTTGGGTAAATATCCAGGAGTGGAATTACCAGAGCAGATGGGGTTTCTATTTTTAATTTTTAAGGAACTGCATTGTACTTTCCACAGTAGTTGCATCAATTTGCATTCCCACCAAAAGGGCATGATGATTCCTTTTTCTCCATGTCCTCACTTAGAGTTATTTCTTGTGTTTTTGCTTGTTTGTTTTGCCTATTTTTTTTATTGGAGGCACAGGTGGCACATCACTGTTCATAAAATGGCTTCAGAGGTAGGAGCTCTTGTGGTTTTGATTTTTAGCTATTCTGTAAATTCTCATTGTGGTTTTGATTTGCATTTCCCTGATGAGGGATGTTGAGCATCTTGTCATGTGTCTGTTGGCCATCTGGATGTCTTGGGAAGACTGTCTATGCACCTCCTCTGCCCATTTTTAATTGGATTATTTGGGGGTTTGTTTGGTTATTGTATAAGTTCTTTATATATTTAGATACTAATCCCTTATCAGATACATCATTTGCAAATATCTTCTCCCATTCAGTAGGTGGCTTTAATGTTTTGCTGATTTCCTTCCCTGTGCAAAAGGAATTTATTTTGGTTTTGTCTCTGTAGTTTAATTTTGCTTTTGTTTCCCTTGTCAGAGGAGACAATCTAGAGAAACGAGTCTTCAGCCAAACTCAATGACATTATTGCCTATGTATTCCTCTAGGAATTTTATGATTTCAGGTCTCACATTTAGGTCTTTAATCCATTCTGGGTTTAGTTTTGTGTATGGTGTAAGAAGGTGATTCAATTTCGTTCTTCTCTATGTTGCTGTCCAGTTTTCCCAGCACTATTTGCTGAGGACAGACTGTCTTTTCTCCATTGTATATGTTCTTTCCTACTTGTTAAAAATAAATTGAAATAAATTGACCATGTTTTTGTTGGTTTATTTCTGGGCACTTTATTCTGCTATATTGATCTATGTGTCTTTGTGCCAGTACCATACTGTTTCAATTATTCCAGCTTCATTGTATATGTTGAAGTCTGGGATTGTGATACCTCCAGCTTTGCTCCTCTTTTTCAGGGTTGCTTTGGCTATTTGGGTTCTTTTGCAGTTCTATACTGATTGTGGGATTTTTTTTTTTTCTAGCTCTGTGAAAAAGGTTGTTAATACTTTGATAAGCATTGCATTAAATCTGTAGATTGTTTTACGTAGTGTGGACATTTTAACAATATTGATTCTTCCAGTCCATGAGCATGGAATATCTTTCCATTTGTTTGTGTCACCTTCAGTTTCTTTCATCAGTGTTTTATAGTTTTCAGAGTCCAAATCTTTCACCTCTTTGGTTAAGTTTATTCTTAGGTATTTCATTCTTTTTAGTATAATTGTAAATGGGATTGTTTTCTAAATGTATAGAAATAAATGAGATTTCTGTATATTAATTTAGTATCTTATGGCCTTTTCTGGGTTCTTTTGCATTTATCAGTTTTAGTAATATTTTGGTAGGTGGAGTCTTGAGGACTTTCTATATATAGTATGTCATCTGCAAATACTGAAAGTTTTACCTTACTAATTTTATTTTCTTTTTTCTTTTTTTTTCTTCTTGGTTTAATTGGTGTAGCTGGGTCTTTGACTACTGTGTTTTGAATGAAAATGGCAAGAATGGGCATTTTTGTCTTTATTATATTGAGATATGTTGACTCTAAAATTTTTTTGAGAGTTTTTATCCCGAATGCAAGTGGTAATTTGTCAGATGCTTTCTCTGCATCTGTTGAGATGATCATGATTTTTATCCTTTCTCTTGGTAATGTGATGTATCACATTGATTTTGGGCGTACTGAACCACCTTTGCTTCCCTGGAATAAATCCCACTCGATTGTGGTGAGTGGTTTTCTTTTTTTCTTAAATTTACTATTGAATTCTCTTTGCCAGTACTTTGTTGAGGATTTCTGCATCTGTGTTCCTCAGAGATAGTGGCTTGTAATTTTCTTTCTTTGTCATGTCTTTATCTAGTTTTTGTATCAGGGTAGTGCCGGCCTCAACAGTAAGTTTAGATAATGTTGGCCTCATAGAGTAAGTTTGGAAGCTTTTCTTTCTCTTCTGTTTTTTGGAATAGTTTAAGAATAGGTATTAACTCTTCTTTAACTGTTCAGTAGAGTTTACTAGAGATGCTTTATGGACTTTTTTGTTGGGAGTTTTTTAATTACTGGTTCAGTTTCTTTGCTGGTAATTGATCTGTTCAAATTTTCTGTTTCCCTGCTTTCATTTTGATGGGTTATATGTTTCTAGGTATGTATCCATTTTCTTCTAGGTAGTTCAGTTTATTGGCCTCTAACTTTTTATAATATTCTCCTGAAATCCTTTGTATTTCTGTGGTGTCTGTTGTTAATTCTCCTCCTTCATCTGATTTTAGTTATCTGAGTTCTCTCTCTCTTGTTTTGATGAGTCTGGCTAAAGGTTTATCAATTATGTTTATCTTTTTAGAGAATCGGCTCCTGATTTCATTGACCTGTTCTGTGGGCATGCATGCAAGTATGTGTATGTTTAGTCCCTCTCATGTATTTCTGCTGTAGTCTTTATTATTTATTTCCTTCTATAGACTTCAGGTTTTCTTTGTTCTTTTCCTGTCTCCTATACCTCTAAGGTTAGTTTAAGGATTTTCTTGTTTCTTGAGGTAGGCTTGTATTGCTATCATATTTCCTCTTAAAACAGCTTTTGCTGCATCCCAAAGATCTTGGGCTCTTTATCTTCAATTTCATTTGTTTCCATGTAGATTTTCATTTCTTGTTTGATTTCTTCATTGACCCATTCAATGTATATTACCTTGTTATTTAGCCTCCATGTTTTTGTGTCCTTTCCAGATTTTTTCTTATGATTGATTTCTAGTTTCATTCTCTTATGGTCAGAAAAGATGCATGATATGATTTAAATCTTTTTAAAAAATTTATTGAGATTTGTTTTGTGCCTTAACGTGTAATCTATTCTGGGGAATATACCACATATGTGGGGCACCTGGGTGGCTCAGTTGGTTAAGCGACTGCCTTCGGCTCAGGTCATGATCCCGGAGACCTGGGATCGAGCCCCACAACGGGCTCTCTGCTCCGCGGGAAGCCTGCTCCTCCCTCTCTCACTCCCCCTGCTTGTGTTCCCTCTCTCGCTGTGTTTCTCGCTGTCAAATAAATAAATAAAATCTTTAAAAAATATATATACCACATATGCATGAAAAGAATGTGTAATCTGCTTTTTGTGGATAGAACATTCTGAGTATGTTTTTTAGGTCCATATGGTCCAATGTGTTATTCAAAGCCATTGCTTCTTTGTTTATCTTTTGTCTGGGTGACCTGTCTATTGCTATAAGTGGGGTGTTAAAAGTCTTCTGCTGTTACTGTATTACTGTTGATTTCTTCCTTTATGTCTGCTGCTAGTTGACTTATGTATTTTAGTGCTCCCACATTGGGTGCATAAAGTTAAAATTGTTTAATGGTCCTGTTGGATTGTTCCTGTATCATTTTGTAGTGTCCTTTGGCTCTTGTTACAGTCTTAATTCTAATGTCTATTTTTATGGATATAAGTATTAGTTCTTCAGCTTTCTTTTTGTTTCTGTTAGCATGTAAATGTTTTTCCGTTCCTTTCCTTTGTGCATGTGTCTTTAGGTTTGAAGTTAAGTCTTTAGGCAGCATGAAGGTGGCTCGTGCTTTTTTATCCATTTAATTTAATGTTCCATTGACTGGAACATTAATCCGTTTACATTTAAGGTAATTATCAATAGATATGTACTTATTGGCATTTGTTACTTATTTTATGGTTGTTTTATAATTCTTCTCTGTTTTTTCCTTGCTCTCTTGTGGTTTGATGTCCTTCAGCAATATGCTTTTATTCCGTTCACTTTTTGTGTGTCTGTTACGGGGTTTTGATTTGTGGTTACCATGAAGTTCATAGATAGCATCTTACACAGATGATAGTCTATATTAAGTTGATGGTCAGTTAACTTTGATCCCATTCTAAAAGCACTGAATTTTTACTCCGATGCATGTTTTATATGATTTCATACTTCATATTTTGTGTATTCCTTGACTGAGTTTTATGGGTATAATTGATATTACTGATTTTATGCTTTAATCTCTGTACAGGTTTTTTTAAAAAAGTGATTAATCTACTTTATGTTTGTATTTACCTGCGGAATTTTACAATTTTTTTTCTGCTGATTATTGTCTTTTCACTCAAAGAATTCCCTTTTAATATTTCTGGTAAAGCTGGCTTGGTGGTGATGAAGTCCTGTAACTTTTGTTTAGGAAACTCCTATTCTGAATGATAACTTTTCTGGGTAGATTTTCTTAGTTCCACATTTTATTGTTTTCAGTACTTTTAATATGTCATGCTCCTCTCTTCTAGCTGGCAGTTTCCGCTAAAAAAAAACCAGAGAAATTTTCAGCTGTTATTTCTTCAGATAAATTTTCTGCCTCTTTTTCTATTTTTGTCCTTTCTGGGGTCCTTATAAATTGCATGCTCATATGCTTGATGATGTTGCTGATTTTCTCTTTACAGATTTACATTTTTTACTGTTCCTTTTACTTTTTGCTGCTCAGCTGGGTTACTTTCCATTATTCTGGACTCCAGGTCACTTATGGATTCTTCTACCTCCTAATTTGCTATTTATTCCTTCTAGGGTATTTTTTTTTTTTTTACTTTTCAGTAATCCCTCTAGGGTATTTTAAATTTCAGTTATTGATTCTTCTTCTCTGATTGGCTCTTTTTTTAATATTTTCTGCCCCTCTGTTGAAGGTCTCACAGAGATTCTCCATTTTTTTTCCCTTAAGTATGTTTATGATCATCACTTTGAATCCTTTATCAGGCATATTGCTTTTTCCATTTCATGGAGCTCTTCTGTGGTTTTGTCCTGTTCTCTCAATTGGGGCATACTGTTTTGTCTTCTCCTATTTGTTTATTTCTCTGTACTAGGGAAGTCATCTGTGTCTCCTCATCTTGAAAGTAGTGGCGATAGGAGGAAGAGACCTTGTGGTGCCCTGTACCACAGTGTTCCCTATTTATCAGATCAGCAGGCATTTCACAGGAATTTTCTTTGTGGGTACACTGGGCAGGGTTTGGTCCCTGTGCTACTGAAGAGCCATTCTTGGGCTGCCATGGGGTTGTAGTTGGGTGGTGTCTGCTCTCAGACCATACCTGTTCTGAGCCCATCTGCTGGATCTACAGTGTTACCAAACTACCAGTGCCCCTGAGAGGCTTTCCTTTGTGGGTAGGACCTGTAGTCAAACCAAATGTCTGTGCTAGTCTGTCTGGTGGGGCTGTAGCCCCACTGATGTGTGTGTTTATGTTCCCTTCTCTCTGGAGCAGGCCTCACTTCAGAGTGATGCTGGTCCCTGCTGGATTGTTTGGAGGGCATGTCTTGGCAGGCGCTGTGGTAGGGAGAATGGGGCTGGGAGTGTGGTATTAGCAAGGCAGGTGATGAGTGTTCATGTTTGATAACTGCTAGTGTCAGATTATCTAAGCTGAGGTGGGGATAGAGAAATGGTGCGCACAGGCTCTTCTGTTCTTGGAGGAGTCTTCTGAAGATCCCTGTCCCTTCAGCACGTGTTCTGAGATTAATAAATACGTAGGCCTCATGTATACCCCAGGCTTTTTTCCAGCTACTGCTCCTGTGTTGTATCTCCTCTGGCTTGTTCGTTATGCTGGCCCTTTAAGGGTGGGGACTCAGTTTCCTGTTGCCCTCCATCTTTTCCAGAGCTAAGTCTGCTGATTTTTAATGTACCTGGAGTTAAGCCTGCTGGTTTCCACACCAAATGTTTTGGAAACTGTTCTTTCTTGAGCAGCTCTTCTCTTCCTGAAGTTCCTGGTGTGGGGTCTGCTTCTCTCCCTTCTCCTTGCTTGTGGTATCCCTCCCATTTGTGGTTAGTCTCCCCAGGAGTTTGGTTCCCAATGGCGTTTCTGCTCCTCTTACCCTTTTTGATGTGTCCTCTATATGATTAACTCTGGAAAGTCTGTTTTGCCAGTATGCAGGTGGTCTTCTCTTCTGAGAGAGACTATGATCCTGGGTGGATGCGGGGTAGGGAGAGGGAAAGAAGGAGAGGGAGAGAGAGAATCCCAAGCGGGTTTCATACCCCGTGCAGAGCCAGCAGAGGGCTTGATCCCATAACCCTTAGATCATGAGCTGAGCGAAAATCAAGATTCAGGCCCTTAATTGAGCCACCCAGGCACCCTCAAGTCGTTTTCTGAGTTAGTTTCATTGATGTGGCTGTTATCTAGGTGTGCCTTCCATTATATGAATTTTAAATTTCCTTGTCTCTAAGTTATGTTGGAGTATGAAAATGCTAATTTATTTAGATCATTTCTGTGGCTGTTTTCAAGCTGTAGTAGCTGAGTCACACAGTCCTGACAGCAACCATATGTGATGCTGTCTCTTCTCTTTTGTGCTCAGGGCACTATAAGTAGAGTAACACGTTTATAGATGAGATGTTTCAAGTGCCACACATACTGCCATACCATGACATCCTGTATAATGTTTATTACTAGTGCAGACCTGTCCTGTCATAAGAACAAAAGAGAAGAATACGTTTTGAATGTCATGCTTCTAAAATACATTGGAGTATAGGTTAATTTATTGTTGGATTGGATGGGAGATTACTGTCTTAATTATACAGTGACCCTGTAGCAGAGCCAAAAGAATACGATAAAAATTGACATTATACAACTTAGTATTTATTGCAGTATTCCCAACTCACTGAAGTTAATAGAAAAATTAGAATATTTAAAGCAGAATATCTTCATAAAAATAAAAAATGAAAATGAAGTAACAACCAGAGTAAGTTTAGCTGTGTTTTGATGAATTGAAGAATGTTACAGTACTGTTCAACTTATTTGAATAGTCATTGTAGACTGTGAAATGACTGAGAATTACTCCCTGTGAATAACATGTATGGGAGAACTTCAGGTGAAAAGATTTTAAAGAAGTAGAGAAAACAGAAATCAGTACAACCTGAGGTAGAGTCCACTAAGGGTGTTTTAACTGATAGTGACAAAAATATACACAGAGCAGAAGGAGGCTTAGTTGGACAGTTTACAAAGCTAGCACACATAGAAGTGTTGAATGCCCATGGCCATTTTAAGTTGTTAGAAATAGAAGCTGGAGATCTTGCCTTGCCCAATTCCCTGGGTGTTTGATGTCTTTGTAGTCAGAGGTAATGGTTTATTGTGATTTTTTTTTTTTTTTTTTTTTTTTAATGTTGGGGCTGATTTTGAAAGTTTTTGAACTTGAAGAGCCACCTCAACCACTTACCAGACAGTGAATGGTCTGGCAGATAACCTTTGCTGCAGACTTGGTAAAGCTTCCACCTGAATTCAGTCAGAACTGCAAATTGGTGCTTACATGTGAGATTTATACGTGGTCAAGTCATTTTGGTGACAACTACTGTTGTTTGAATCACAAGTAATGTGAGGCTGCTTTTTTGTTTTCCTGCTGTCAAAAATTAAAGAGTAAGGTTTATATTTCCAACAAAAATCATCAGTAGATGTATTTTCTGATTTCCTACCTAATTCCAGTAGCATATTTCAGAACTTGATGAAATTGCAAAGGAGATGTCCATATTTCATAATCCATTGAATTCTGTAAATGAGGAGTACTTTCACCCAGCCTTCAATTAGAAGTGATTAATCTGCCACGTGATAAATGACATGTTAAAAGGCAAACAGAAGAATCTAGTAGACTTGTATACTTACCAGTTGATGACTGAATTCAGTTAAAATCATTTGCTCCTGGATTTATATCAGTATTTGGTACTACTTACGTGAAGACATATCAAACAGAATATGTTACATCTCACTACAGGCCAGTAATTAATAGAAGAAATTTTACAGTTAATTTTGATGCAAGGGAACACTAACTTTAAACCTCAGTTAAGCAACAATGTTATCCCCATAAAAAGATTTTCATTCTCTTAGTGGATATGCATTACAAAGAAAATTTGTGCTCAGTTTTCATGACCATTGTACTTAGAATTTTTTTTACCAGTAAAATTTATGAGAACTTGTTTTCTGTCTATATTATTCTTTTGTTTTTCTGTATAGATGATGCTTTGATATCTTGAGGTCTTGTGGACCCTGAAGAGAGAGTCCTTCCCAAGGCCAGCCAATTTCTAGAGATAGTAAAGGACTCACCTGTTAGTGTGCCTTTCATATGCATACCGAATAATACATAACCTCTACCCCCAAACATGATCTTTCTGGGGCTCTTACACTATGGGCCAGTCTTGCCCTGCCCTCATTACCCCTGGGCTCGGAGCAGATAACTAGAGTCAGCCCCTATATCCTAATAAAGAGAAAATAGTCTGTAAACACTTTTATTTTTATTTTTATTTTATTTTTTAAAGATTTTCTTTATTTGACAGAGAGAAACACAGCTAGAGAGGGAACACAAGCAGGGGGAGCAAGAGAGGGAGAAGCAGGCTTCCCGCCGAGCAGGGAGCCTATTCGAGACTGGATCCCGGGTCTCCAGCAGATGCTCAACGATTGAGCCACCCAGGCGCTCCTGTTGACAGTTTTATTTATTTATTTATTTATTTATTTATTTATTTTTTTTTTTTAAAGATTTTATTTATTTGACAGCGAGAAACACAGTGAGAGAGGGAACACAAGCAGGGGGAGCGAGAGAGGGAGAAGCAGGCTTCCTGCCGAGCAGGGAGCCCGATGTGGGACTCGATCCCGGGTCTCCGGGATCATGACCTGAGCCGAAAGCAGTGGCTTAACCAACTGAGCCACCCAGGCGTCCCG
>PITA01034612.1:0-11420 GCA_004023965.1 Spilogale gracilis | reverse complement strand
ATGATTTTCAAAAACTGCTAGGGGACATCGCATGGCTCCGACCCTATCTAAAACTAACTACGGCAGAATTAAAACCCCTTTTTGATATTCTCAAGGGCGACTCAGACTTAAATTCCAGAAGGGATCTCACACCAAAGGCCAGGGAAACTATTAACCTAGTACAACAACGATTAGAGTCATGCCAGATAGTACGTAGAGATCCATACCAACCCTTGTTACTGATAATCTTACCTGACCCTCACAGCCCCACCGCTGTCATTTGGCAAGGTGGCCCCTTACAAACTGTACATCTCCCTAGTTCACCCTCGAAAATTTTACAGCCATATCCCGAAGCGATGGCGCTACTCTTACAAAAGGGACTAAAGGACTGTCTCACCACATTTGGCTCACAACCACATACCATAGTTACCCCTTCTATGCAGGACACCTTAGGTCCCACACGCGCCTTCCAGGCCCCTTGTCCGAGGGAAACGAATCAGCAGATCTCCTCACAAAGACATCCATTATCTTTTCCAGTGAGGAACAGGCCAAACTTTTCCATGAGAATTTTCATGTTAACTCTACCACTTTTCAAAGGAAATTTCAGATTCCAAAGGTTCTCGCCCGACAAATTATCAAATCTTGCCAACACTGTGCCCCTCTCATCCCTGCACCCTCATTCGGAGTAAACCCTCGTGGAATCCTACCTAACCACATTTGGCAAATGGACGTTACCCACATCCCTGAGTTCGGTAATTTGAAATGCGTGCATGTCTCCATTGATACGTGCTCCGGAGTCGTCATGGCCTCCGTGCATACGGGTGAAAAGGTCCGAGATGTTATCCAACACTGCCTTATGAACTTTGCCTCTTGGGGCATCCCAAAACAAATCAAAACGGACAACAGGCCTGCTTACACGTCACGCAGCTTTAAAACCTTTGCAGACACATTTCACATACATCTAGTCACAGAGATTCCCTACAACCCTCAAGGGCAAGGGGTCGTGGAACGCGCTCATCTCACCTTGAAAAATCAATTAACAAAACAAAAAGGGGGAATAGGGGTCTCCTTTAGATCCCCCAAAGATAAACTTAACATAGCTCTCTTCACCCTAAATTTTTTGACTTTGGATTCAACTGGGCGATCGGCTGCAGACCGCCACTCGCACCAGGAAGCCAATCTAAATGATTGGGTGACATGGAAGCATATCCTAACAGGACTCTGGAAGGGTCCCGACCCGGTCCTACGATGGGTCCGTGGTTCTGTCTGTGTTTTTCCTCAGGATCAGCCAGCTCCAGTTTGGGTGCCAGAACGCCTAACACGACGAGTACAGCCCACCACGGAGCCAGCTACGGTTGAAGACGATGAGCTGCCGACGCCTACTGTGGATGTCAAATGGCCTCCCCCAACTGTATCCAATCCCTAACAAGTTTATGTATAACCTCTAACTTGTATTCTAATCTCTCTCGAGCAGTGAACCTCTCCTGGCAGCTGTCCCAGATGCTCAACGGTACCTGGACCACGAAATTCCACAATCTGACAACCTCCCTCCGTTTGGAGAATGCCGCAGGAGTCAATCCCCTCGCCGCGTCCCAGTTTCTGCACAGCCAGCAGGCAATGGTGTCCTTTGGAAAGTCCTGGTTTGGGACCATAGTGCTTGGCTGTATTGTGCTTTTTGCCCTCGTCCTGGCAGTGCGTTGGATAAGGGCCCTCCAACGCACAATGTCTAGAGACCGAGAGGCCGTGCATCAGGCGTTGCTCGCTATAAAGCATGGAAGCTCACCCCAGGTATGGCTTAGCATGCTGGACCGGTAGTCAATGATGGGCAACGAGGATGATAACCGCGTGCCAACCTAAGACAGGAGCTGCAGCATGCTCTGCAGTCTTCAATGACGGGTAAGGACACGAGTTGATCATCCCGACCTAAGACAGGCACAGTCCCCTGTCCATACAAATAAATAAAAAAGGGGGAGCTGTCGGGGGCACGCCCCATAGATGGCGCTGCGTCTGCTGTGGAGAGCTCCACAGCAGACACCGGCAGCGCTGCTGCCGAGGCTACAGCGCTGAGCACATGAAGCAGCTCCAGGAAGCGCCCGCCCTGACGATCACGTGACCGCACGCCTCATACGTGGGTCCGTGCTCAGTGCGTGATCACCGGACTCCACCAATGCCTGCTCGCCGTGCAGTCCACGCCCCACGTGATCTCCTCTCTGATTGGCTGGGATACTATATAAAAGGGGGCTAGAAAGCTTCCTGAGGAGAGACGCCGAGAGCCAGGGGAGACGACTAGAGGCAGGGGAGACGGCCGAGGAGGAGAGGAGGAGAGGCAGAGAGGCGGAGAGAGACTGAGAGGCCGTCAGACGAGGAGGAAAGGAAAAGAGGGAGACCTCGGGAAAGATGAGAGGGGGAGGAACCAGAGAATAAACGGGAGCTTCAACGTCGACCCATGTGTTGCGTCTTCTCTGCTGGCGGGGAACGCGACAGTAGCATTTTAATGAAAAAAGTTGAAATTACCACTATTGGGAGACTATATAATATTTTCCTGAAAACTCCAAGGAAATCAATTGGAAAATTATTTTAATTAATGAGTGAATTTATTGCAGGGGATTAATAAAGAGTATGCAAAAGCATTGCCTTTCTTGTGTACTTGTCATATTTAATGAAAATGGCAATTATTTTTTCTTATTAAAATTCTCACACTTTTTTAAAAAAGATTTTATGTATTTATTTGACAGAGAGAAACACAGAGAGAAAGGGAACACAAGCAGGGGGAGTGAGAGAGAGAGAAGCAGGCTTCCCACCCAGCAGAGAGCCGGATGCGGGGCTCTTTCCCAGGTCTTCGGGATCATGACCTGAGCCCAAGGCAGACGCTTTACTACTGAGCCACCTAGGCACCCAAAATTTTCAGACTTTTATATAATTCTTATTCATTACTTGAGTAATAAAAAAATGCAGTTGATAATGAGAAGAATGAGAATTCTGGTTTTAAGCAATTTATGCTCTAAATTTTGTAATTTTTAAAATGTTCCTTATGCTTGGAGTTCATTGAGCTTCTTGAATTTGTGGGTTTATTGTTTTCCTCATAATTGGCCTTTTCTGTACTTCTAATTTTTTTGTGTCCTCTTCACTCTCTTCTATTTTGAGCTTCCAATTAGACTTATGTCCCTCGATATTGCCCCACATCAACTGGTCTTCTCCTTATTTATCTTTTTAGTCTTTTTTCTTATTATTTCATTGTTCATAATTACTACTGCTGTGTGTCAAGTTCACCAAAATTCTCTGCAAAGTTCAATGTGCTATTAATCCTATGCAGAGTATTTTCCATCTCAAATATTTCCATTTTTATCCCTAACATTCCATTTGAGTCTTTTTTATTTCTTCCATATCTTTACTTAATGATGTATTTCTTTTTTTTTTTTTTAAGTAGGCTCCACGCCCAATGCAGGGCTTGTACTCATGACCCCAAGAACAAGGGTAACGTGCTCTACAGACTGAGCCAGCCAAGCACCCCCATATCTTTACTTAATATGCTTGGCTGTCTCCTACCTTCTAAAATATATGGAATATGACTATAATAGTTTTAATGTCCTTGTCTACTTATTCTGTCTTCTCTGCCATTTGTGGATATGTTTTGATTAGTTTACATTTCTCCTCATTTTAGTTCATAGTCCCCTGCATCTTTGTGTGCCTGATAATTTTTGATTGGTTGGTAGGCATTGTGAAATTTACCTTGTTAGTGGTTGCATATTTCTGTGTTCCTAAAAAAAAAAAATTGTGAGCTTTGTTCCAGGATGTAGTCAAGTGACTTGGAAACAGTTGATTATTTTGCAGCTTTGTTTTAAGCTTTGTTAGATTAGTAGCCTTTAATGTAATTCTCATTTTGTCTCATGATTTTGTCAATATCCATGTAATTATTCTTTCTGATGTCCCGTGAATTATGAGTTATGCCTCTCTGTCTGGTGGTAACACAAACTGTTCTTGACCCAGTGTGAGTTCTGGAGATTTTTTTCTTCTGCTATGTTTGGGTTGTTCTCTCCCCCAGCCTCTGGTAGTTCCCTTCCTCACATGCGTGGATCAGCTCTCAGCTGAAGAATCAAGGGAGCCCTGCGCAGATTTCCAGAGAACTCTCTTCTTCACTACCCTGTCCTGCAAACTCCACTCTAGGAGATCACCAGGCTTCGTCAGGTTTCTGTATCCTTATGTTGCTGCCAGGATATCCTCTTCAAGTAGCAAGCTGGGGTAGTCATAGGACACAACTCATTTGTTTACCGTCTCTCAGGGATTACCATCCTGCCTGCCTCATGTCCAATATTTGAAAACTGTTGTTTCATCTATTTTTTCCATTAAAAATGGGTTTGTGGACCTGTTATTCCATTTTGCTTGGAAGCGGAAATCCCAAATAAACATTTTTAAATATTTATCATCAAGGTGCAGTTATTAAACCTTTCTTTAACTAATGCAAGAATGCCTTGGCAGTCAATAAATATGTATATCATTGACAGATACTCATGTAATGTATAATAAAGGTGGTACCGTAGTTTGTGACCAGAAGGAGGACTCAATCAGTAAAATGAGCTGGAAAACAATTTAGCTATTTGGGAACAAAATCAGTTTATAGCCTCACCGCACAAAATACTGGAAATAAATGTCAGTTGGAATAAAAAAATAACTATAAATCAAAAACAAGCAAATAGAAAAATACAAAAGCAAATACAACAAAAATAGATATGAATATTTGTTTAATTCCTCTGTGCACAAAGTTTCTAAGTTTAAGTTAAAAACTGTTTTGGAAACACTGACTAATTGATCTGATTGAAGAAATAAAAAAAATCCCTACATTTCAAGAAATATTAAATGCAAACAAGAAAGGCTGAGGAAACTATTTTCAGTAAACATTTATAAACAGTGTTAATAACTTTTTGTAAATTAAACGGAGATTGAAATTAACAGAAAAATGAATATGACCCCAAAATACAAATGAGTCCATGTTACGGGTATAAACTCCTCAAAATGTTAAATTCAATTACTGAGTAAGCTTGTGATAAATTACTGCAAATGGTTGTGATCAAATAGCTGCAAACTAAAAGTAACAGTGAGAATCTATTTTTACCTATTAAATTAAAGAAGGTCAAGAAAAGATGAAACCCAAAGTTGGCTAGGTAGAGGAAATTAAATGAGTGCTTATCTGTATTGTCAGTGGAAATAAACATAAGAATTCTTCTTGTGAAAACACTTTGACAATATTTATCAACATTTTAAAAAAAAGATTTTATTTATTTGAGAGAGAGAGAGAGAGAGGGCGAGTACGATCAGGGGTCAGGTGGGGAGAGGGTAGGGGGTGGGATGAGTGGACTGGGCACTGAGCGCACAGCCCAAGGCTGGGCTCCATCTCAACCCTGAGACCATGACCTGAGCCAAAACCAAGAGTCAGAAGCTTAACTGACTGTGCCACCCAGGCGCCCCGACCAAAAGTCTTAAAAGTGGTCCTCTCTTCAGATTCTGTAGTTCCACTTCTGGGAAAGCACCCTTAAGCAAAAATAATTCTAAATGCAAACATCTATTTGTATGTGGAAAAATTCAAGTGATAAGAAATTGGAAATAGTCCAGTATTGATTTAAAAGTGATATATCTAAATAATAAAACGGTATGCTATCATTAATACGGTTTACAAAGAATTTAAGGACAAACATATTATTAAGTTTAAAAAACAGGAGCAAAATCAAATATATAGTACTATTTAACCACATGAAAATTTCATGGAACTTAAACCAGGATGATATTCACAAATACATTATTGATTATTGTCACTGGAAGTAAAGATACAGACTACTGTTTTTCTTCCTCACATTTCTCTGTGTTTCCCCAGTTTTGTTTTTGTTTTTTTTTAAGAATTTGTTTATTTATTTGACAGAGAGAAACACAGCTAGAGAGGGAACACAAGCAGGAGGAATGAGAAAGGGAGAAGCAGGCTTCCCGCGGAGCAGGGAGCCCGATGCAGGGCTCGATCCTGGGACTCCGGGATCATGACCTGAGCCGAAGGCAGTTGCTTAACCAACTGAGCCACCCAGGCACCCCTGTGTTTTCCCAGTTTTAACAATGAACATGTATTAGTTTTATAATCAGCAAAAAGTTAAGATGGAAAATAACATTTTTTTACATTTTATTTTATTTTTGGGGGGTTCCAAGATTCATTGTTGAAAACACCAGTTTTGGGTGTGGGGAATGGGGAATGAATCTTGGAACACTGGAAAAAAATTTAAGTAACAATAAAAAAAATACCAGTTTTTAAGATGGATTTAAAGTTTCTTACAAGGTCTACTTTAAAATAGATCTCATGCTTGGTGTCTTCTGGGTAGTTTTACTGATAAGGTATCAAAATCTTCAAATTTTCTGGTTAAGAATTATCCATTATTGTTAACATTATTAATATTTTCATCACCTCCAGGAGCTGAAGATAAAGCCTCATTAGTGATAAAATGTTTGGGTAATAATTTACTTCTCAAAAAGGAGTTTTTCCTTCATTCATTTATATTCTTCCTACTCCATTTCTATTTTTGTAGCTCATTTACTAGTCTGCAAGGTCCCGGGGAGTAAAATCTTTGTCAGAATCAGTTGCAAAATAATGCCGCATTAGAGAGAGTAGTGCTATCACGTAGACCACGATTTAAATTTACTGGCTGTACATCTGGAAAAGCTAGTAAACTTTTCTGGGTTTCAGGATTTTTGCCTGCAAAATGGAGACAGTAAATAACAAATTGTAGCTGTTATCAATTGTTAGTGGTAGCATTTCCTAGGGTGAGGGCTAATTGGACATTTCTTGCTGACTAATGGAAGGGATACACACTGGAATTATGCAGTCACACTCTTAGGAAAAATAGCAAAGTGATCCTGGTGTATATGGTTGTGCATTATTGTTTACATACTTGCTCCTCCCACGAGTAATATTTTTAACAAGATGCTTAGAGGGACACAGTCTTCACCAAAAGGAGGGACTTTTTTAAAAAAAATCACTGTATTGAAGGATGATGAACACCAAAAACCTGTAGGTATTTAATGTACACAACTTGATGTGTTTGGGCATAAGTGCACATCTGTGACACCACTGTCATCATTAATGCCATAAACTTATTCGTCATCTCAGAATGTTTCCTCCTGTGCTCTTTGTTCTTTTCTTTTACCCCGAACCGATTAGAGTGCTTAACGTAGGATCTACCTTCTTAGCAAATTTGGAAGTATGCAAGGCAGTGTTGTTCAGAATAAGCTCTACCTTGTACAATAGGGCTATAGAACGTATTTTGCACCACTGACATTTTGTACTCTTTGACCAAGACCTCTCCATCACCCCCTCCACCGTCCCTGGCACCCACCGTGCTGTTCTTTGCTTCTACGTGTTTGATTATTTGAGATTCTGCATATAAGTGAGATCATGCAAACTTGTTCTTCTGTGTCTGGCTTGTTTCCCTTAGCAAGAAGGAATGTCAAAGCATAATTTAATTGTGTAACAAGTGAGCTAGGGAGTGATTAAGGAGCACCAAGAATCATCTTGGGATAACCTCCAATCTTCCTTACTTTGCCTATGCTCATAAATACAATAATGGAGTCGTGAAATTTCGGGCATAGACAATGTCTCGAGGATTTTCCCTTCCACCAACACTTCATAGAGAGGGAAATCAAGACCCAATGAGCTGAAGGTACAGTGGCAGAGGTAGGATTAGGGCCAAAGGAGGCTTTGTGTTTCCCAATCTCACCTTCCCTGATGCTGTATTTCATGATTAGGAGGAGGGAGAGAAAAAGAAGGAAGATGGTGGCAATGGTGGTGGTGATGCTGCTAAAGAAGAAGAAATACTATATGCATAAAGTCTTTTCACCTGGTTCTAGAGTGACTCTGATTTACAGTAGCATGTTATTTTTAGAGAGAGAGAGCATACATACGTGAGTGGGGGGAGGGGCAGAGGGCGAGAGAATCTGAAGCAGGCTTCATGCCCAGCGCAGAGCCCAATGTGGGGCTCTATCTCATGACTCTGAGATCATGACCCAAGCTGAAATCAAGAGTCAGATGCTTAACTGACTGAGCCACCCAGATGTCCCTAAAATAGCTTGTTCTTATGGGCTGAATTATGTCCCATTGATATGCAGAAGTTTTAACTTTGGTTTTGGGGGTCAGGAGTCATGAGTGCCTAACTTAGAATTAATGGCAATTCATTAGATGGTTATGTGTAACTTTTGGCTTCATTCCTTTACACAATGGAGGGAATTGCAATTCCTTATTTTCTCACAAAAATCTTGATAAATGTTGGTTTAAGAACTCAGTCAACTGACCAAAAATATTTGGTTATTTTAGGCCTTCTAGGCACTGTGGTCTCTATGTTTATTTGAACTTTTTCAAAACAGACACAAAGAATGATTAAGAATAGTAATTTGCCTGCAGACATGATGAAGTGATCCTCTCTCCCAAAGGCATTCTACTTGTGAGAATTTTGAAGTGCCTGGAACATTGGGCCAGAGAAGTGCTACTTGCTGAAATAGAAATAATGCATCTGCTCCTTGGGACTTAAAAAAATCTTTATTTTTCTTACAACACAGACGATCTTTCATTGACAGACTGAAAAACCACCCAACAACCTTTATTTAGCATGGGGTTACTGTATTCTAATGACAATATCTCAATATTCATAGTTACCAAGAAAAAGCAGAGTCTCACCGGTTTTAACAAAAGTTGTGTCAAAATTTAATATCCGAGGGTCTTTATTTGCAAATTCTCTGCTATCTTTTATGGCTGTTCCATCCAATTATTTAATCTGTCTACAATCGCTACCTGCACACGACAGAGAAGGACTGATAGATGTTAATAGATTCATAGGTGTGGAATTGTAGATATAAAACTTGTGACAAATTGCTCTGTTTTCAGTTCATATATATGTGCAGGGATGTTATGGAAATAAATCTATTTCCTCCTCCAAAATATTTGTCAAAGGCTAAAGGCAAAAATGTTGAGCTGGCTTCGTCTGACTTCTGAGCCTTCCTTCAGCTACACATAGTTATCAAACCTCTCAAAGAAACCCTTGTTTGACTGTAACAGTATTTGCTACATCACAAGCTACTCCAAAATTAAGATGCTTAGGACAATCATTATTTAGGGGTGCCTGAGCACCTCAATTGGTTAAGCGTCTGTCTTCGGCTTGATCCCAGGGTACTGGGATTGAGTCCTGCATCAGGCTCCCTGCTCAGCGGGGAGCCTGCTTCTCTCTCTGCCTCTCCCCCGGGCTTATGCTCTCTCTCTCTCTCTGAAATAAATAAAATCTTAAAATAAAAACAAAACCAAAAACCAATCATTGTTTAGCTTATAACTCTATGGATTGGCAATTTGGGGCAGGATGGGCTAGGGAGATTCTTCTGCTAGACTTGGCTGGGATTCCTCACATGTCTAGGGCTAAGGTTGCAGATTTTTTCTGAAAAGGGCCAAATAGTAAATATTCTAGGTTTTGTGGGCTCTCGAGTCTCTGTCACAACTACTGAACCCTGCCAATATAGGACTAAAGAAGCCATAGAGAGTGTAGGAATGAATGAGCATGGCCATGTTCCAATAAAACCTGATTTTGCAAAAATAGGCAGCTGTCTAGCAAACTATGACTGCCAGCCTATGGTCTAGTACCAGATGCTGGTGGGCTGTGGGCTGGCTGGGCTAGAATGGGGTTAGCTGAAGTAGCAAGTACCTTTCAAGCTTCTCTTTGCATCCTGCTTGCTACCTTCCTATTAGTCAAAGCAAGTCACGAGGCCAACCCAAATTCAAGGGTTGCAAAAATCAACTACATCTCTTGGTGGGAGGGGAAGAATTTGTGATCTTTTAGCTCCCAGTCAACCATAAGTTACTTATCTAAAAGATCTTCCACAACATCGACTGAAGAACCAAGACACAGCAAGAGCTACAAGAGGCAGACATCGGCTTTGGGCCCCTGAGTGCTCCCTCTCTGCTGGAATGCACAGAATCTCTTATTAAAGTGCTTCTTTCTAGAATGAAACGGTTAGATGGCCCTGGGGAGATTGCCACCATATGTGTTTTATGTGCAGGAAGGGGCCAAGTAGGGCAATGTGAGAATAAGAAGATACCCAGTGAACCCCAGAGCATCAGTCACTACCAATAACATTAGAGCCACTTCTTTGGAGTTAGCAATAGGGAGGCACCTGTCTCCAGGAGCACCCACCCAATCAAAGTGCAGCCAGGCCAGCAGAAAGCTCAACTTACAGCTCAGATTTACCACCTGCCACCTTGCCAAGCGTGTTGTGACCCTGAGGGTACTATAAGGTCTGCTGGCTGTTCTCAACACCTCTCGTGGTGCTTTCATGTTGTTTTATAACGGTCTTGGCATTTCTGTTTTCTTCTCGTCATTGAGAGAGCACATCTCATCCACCCAACATCTATTGAAGGATCACTCAAATGCACATTTGGAATGCAGTTATGAATGCGGTGGGGGAGAGCAAATGTAGGCCTAGAGGGCACATTCTTAAGAAGGTAGATCCTAGATTGAAAGTGAGGAGATGGAAGACCATCTTTCATGCCAATGGACCCCAAAAGAAAGCCGGGGTAGCGATTCTCATATCAGACAAATTGGATTTTAGTCTAAAGACTGTAGTCAAAGACACAGAAGGACACTACATCATTCTTAAAGGGTCTATACATCAAGAAGATCTAACAATTGTAAATATTTATGCCCCTAACATGGGAGCAGCAAACTACATAAGCCAACTGTTAAACAAAATAAAGAATCATATTGATGCAAATACATTAATCGTAGGAGATCTTAACACACCACTCTCAGCAATGGACAGATCATCTAAACAGAAAATCAGCAAAGAATCAAGAGCCTTGAATGACACATTGACCAGCTGGATCTCATAGATATATTCAGAACATTTCACGCTAAAACAGCAGAATACTCATTCTTCTCAAGTGCACATGGAACTTTCTCCAGAATAGACTGCATACTAGGTCACAAATCAGGGCTCAACCGATACCAGAAGACTGAAATTATTCCCTGCATATTCTCTGACCACAATGCCGTGAAACTGGAACTCAATCACCATAAAAAGTTCAGGAGAAAATCAAACACTTGGAAGCTAAAGACGAGCCTACTCAAGAATATGTGGATCAACCAAGAAATCAAAGAAGAACTGGAACACTTCATGGAAACCAATGAGAATGAAGATACGTCAATCCAAAACCTATGGGATACAGCAAAGGCCGTCCTAAGGGGGAAATTCATAGCCATCCAAGCCTCACTCAAAAAAATTGAAAAATCCCGAATACACCAACTCTCATTACACCTTAAAGAACTGGAAAATCAACAAAAAATTAAACCAACCCCCCACACAAGGCGGGAAATACTAAGGATTAGAGCAGAGATGAATGAATCAGAAACTAGAGATACAGTAGAACGCATCAA